>JAQGAV010004129.1:0-10922 GCA_034691345.1 Phasmarhabditis papillosa | reverse complement strand
GAGACGGCTCCTTTCTAACATTCAGTCTTCGGGTGCACGAAACATGGGATAAGTAAGCTGCTGGTTTCCCAAGCCTTGTGCAGCTACGGGGAGTCGATTTCTTTCGATGCTACAATCCTAAGCTCGAAATTTGTGATTTAGCTCGGCTCTAACCCTGAGCCTGTTTTTTTCCAAATATCAATTAGGCAAGACAGGCTGGCGTGAATTGGGCCCAAACGACTAACTGGAGTCCAACCCACAGCATCAGATTCGACGGATTCAGAGACCGCTGCTCTAACCACCAGGCGAAAGCACAAATCCCAACGAAAAAGTATGTTTGACAATCGTCTTAGAGAAACTTCCATTTTTTTTCTGTTTTCGTTATTCACAAACTATAATTTCTCGTTCGTCGATGTCTATAATGTTTGATCTTATCTCTAAACGTGTCTTTCTATTTTTCTGTTTTTGTTTTTAATCTTTTCTAATGTGTCAGATTTCTAACAGCATCCGTCAGGAGGTTCTCTCAAATTTCACGGAATCAGCCCGTTCCGCTGTTGTTTATATTAAAATACATAAAATATAAAAACAATCTCTTTTTTTACTAAGCTAGGCCATTATTTCTACAAATTCCGCTTGTTTATATTCTATAAATATGACTGAGAGACTGACACTCAACAGCAGCATCTTTGATTTTGGAACTTGTCGTCGGAAAAAACAAAAAATATATCGAAATATACTTCTACTTCTATTGTTCGAGACGTCTGATTTTGGGGGCGTTTTTTCATTGTTGTCGTTGTGGAGGAATGTATAATCAGGTGAATATACCGTAAAAAGTGATCTATTGAATTTAAGGACTGTTTTGGTGCCTTTTTTTAATCCGATATGACAATACCCAGTTATATCAGCCAAAATGCTCGAAACTGAATTAGAATATTGTGCTAGTAACCGTTATACTTGGTCCACCCGCACGGGGGGCCACTTTGGCACAAGGACGAGGCCACCTTCAATCGGGTTCGGTCAGGACTGAGAAAGGCAGGCCCGTTTCCCAAAATGTCGGCCCTGGCCCGGCCCGGCAGGCCCGTCAAATTCCCAGCCCTGGGTTCTGTCACCCAACTGGTTCAAAAACTATAAGTTGTCGAAGTATTAGACCTTCTTTGTGAAATGTACTCGCATGAAGTCTTTTATATGCAACAACAGTCCTACAATTTGTTTAAGTACAACATTTTTGACAATCTTACTTGGAATCTAGTTTTTCATCATTAAACTTTGTTCGTAATCTCTGTAAATCCGCTGCGCTACATAGTCATTTGGTGTAGGCGTCCACTGATGAAATATAGTTGATCCCATTCGAAAATAGTTAAATCCGCTTAAAATAAATTAAAATAAAACCAAATGAACCAACTACAGCGGGGTTTAAAGTGTCCGATTTTCAACGGCTCTATTTGAAAAGTTTTTGACTGAATTCAGACCACACACTTTACTTTTTTAAAGATAATTTGATTGCAAAGTTAAAAAATTTCCTTCTTAAGCTCGAGATTTTTTTTTTGCTTATTAACAAATAGTGTGATGATAGTCATTAAATCTGCAACTTTAAAATTCAACAACTTCCTTTTTCACCAATTCTTGGCCTTAAAGATACACATTCGTTTTCTGACCTTCTTCTTCAAATAGCATCAGCTGCCTGCAAAGTGATCCGTAAAATTGCTACTAACCCCAAAGGGTGGTCCAAACTCAATTTCGCTAGTATCCGGTCTTTGAGTAGAGGAACTAATTTAGACCACATTCTGCCCTCAGATGTATCAATATGTTACAAAGTAGGTATTATTGGGATTCTCTTGGTAAGTATTCCGTTTAGACAAAATCTACCTTCAGATTCTAAAACTTGTTTCGCATAAGAAACTGGTCTAAAATTGATTATAGTCCGATTCAAGATGAATAATGGAGTGTCACCTGCGTATTTTAAGGAAATTTTGCGTATATTTTCGGTTTTCGAATACTTTCAGATCCATTTTCAATGAGATTCTTTTTTTAACACTCCATTATTATTCTCGAATCAGACTGTATCTATTCCACAAATGTCCCAAAACGATTTATTTATTCTCAGTTTCAATAACTTGAGTATTTCTTAAATATATTTTGGGAATTTCGTTCATTTTTTGCCCCTTTCCACCTTAATTCGATCAAGTATTTCGTAGATATGGCTTCCTACGTTTAATTTAGAATTTCCGGCTATCCTTTGCGTAGCTTTACATTTAGCGTTTGAACTGACTAAGAGACTACATAACTGTCGAGGAATATTTGGATAATTACATTATGAGCAAATTAATCTTAAAATGTCTATTCTAGGTTTATGATAACTGTAAACATTTGGTTTTGGGAACATAAACCTTTTTTACGAGCATTGACTTCTTATTGAGCAGAAGTATACAGTTGTAGGACTCTTTTTAGAGCTTTTTAGTCCTGAGCTAAGTTTTTTCTGCCAACATCCTTTGTAAAAAACATTTTATTGAAATATCAAACTAACAAAATCAAAAAAAAATTAATCTCATCCTGATCGCCACATGAATAGTACTTTATTTATTAGTAAAATCTGCCCCATATAAAGGGTTGGATAACAAGAATACAATAGATCACAGAATACCACTGGACCTTTCTAAGAAGGGAGCCATGGTGGAGACGGAGGGAGTATTCCATTCCAAAACTTCTTTTCGCCTCAATTCTTCTCAAAATCGAAGGCTTGTTTTTTGCGACCACATGATTGTCAATCAAAATATACGATACTGAGGTATAATCCATCATTTTAGTTGTTGTTTTTAAAATATATTTATACATTTTTAGTGTAATATCTAGACAATGTGCATAATGAATAGTCAAATGCCAACTGTTGTTAGAGTGATGGAAATTTGAAAATTTAAATCAACCGAACGTTTCAACCTCCAACCAGCGAGTATTCTAGTTTTTAAATTTCAAAACTCATAAACTTAGTTTTGTGAATATTTGTTTTTCAATGCAAAGTATTAAACAAAAATTTCTAAAAAGCAAGAAAACAAAAATAGATTCTTTCTTAAGCACGGAATGCTATAAATAATATGTGTCTGCAAAATGTTCATCTTGCAGCATGATTAATGACACATTTCACTAGGATTCGGATATGAGCATTTTGAACATCATGTCTACCGAACCTTAGTCTGATTCAGACAAATTTATTTATTCTATGTTCACCAAAGTGTATAATGTTAATTTTATTTAGCAGCTTTGCGCGCCAGCCGTCCAGTATAATAGATTAGCTATAAAACAAGACCTAGACTACTATACATTACGAATATTATAGAATTAGAATGTTTCTAGTAGGAGTAGCTATCCAGGCCCTATCCGAAGCTAAAGTGTTTTATACTATGGTTTGTCAGAGAACTCCCGGTTGAAATATATTCTTTCTAATGTTAACCTTAGTTTTCACTATAAACTTCTTGTTACAAGTACACTAATCAGCTTCTATAGTCTATCTCAAGAAATATGTTTCCAAAGCAGTATCCTGGGTGTTATATAAAAGAGAATGAAACATTACTGGATTGGGAGGCTTTTCTTCAAAAGTACTTTCCTTTTTATATTACATCGCCTTTCTCTAAGATACAGTACTATAGTCTGATTCAAGAGGAATAATGGAGTGTTACTTGCGTATTTTAAGGAAATTTTGCGTATATTTTCGGTTTCCAATACTTTCAGAGCCATTTAAAACTATATTATTTTTAATACTCCATTATGACTCTCGAATCCGACTACAGTAACCTTATTTCTATTCAAACAAACTTAAATTCATAGCCGTTTTAGGATTTTCTCGTTCAAAGCATTTGGTTTCATTAGATTTTTGATGCCACCAAGCATTTTGGAAAACAATGTCTGTTTTGCGACTCGTTAGATAACAGAAAACAGTATGCAAAGTGGGAATGTTGTATTTTGAATAACCAATTATTCATGTGAAACAATATATACATTTGTTATAATGATATATTGTTATTACACAAATACGAGATTTATTTATATCCCTTAGATTGAATCCTCAGAAGCCGCTCGACGATCGTGACTATTTATACAGAATGTTTCTATTATCTTCTATAAAACCTAGTATCTATTAAAAGTTTCATATTTCTAATTCTTAACGCATATTTGAGTAGTTCGCATTGTTTTTTGCGTGCACTCCAGTTTGTTTCAATAAAATGGGCGGAGTCTGGAGCAATGCCCGCCCTTTTATAGTTCAAATTACCTTGCAGATGTGCGAATTCAGGAAGAACTGGCATTTTCGAAGCGAATGCAGCAATCTTGTCAAAATTCTGACCCGTTACTTCATTCTTTTTTGATCTACCAAAGTTGGACGACTATATCCTAAGACCAAACTTCCTGACTTACTGACTTAATCTTACTCTATCGTGCGAATTTTCGGAATAAAATTTGTCTTTCTTAAATAATTTAGA
This sequence comes from Phasmarhabditis papillosa, assembly GCA_034691345.1. Taxonomy (NCBI): domain Eukaryota; kingdom Metazoa; phylum Nematoda; class Chromadorea; order Rhabditida; family Rhabditidae; genus Pellioditis; species Pellioditis papillosa. The sequence continues at coordinate 6,474 of JAQGAV010004129.1, read as the reverse complement.
TGATTTCCTCGTCTCATTTATTTATATTACTTATTTATGTCCTAAAGTAGAGGGTGTTATATCATTTTATGCTCTAAATAATTGGGTTCTACCACGATAACCTGCCTCTCAGAGGCCAGACATCACAGACTTTACTTTAAAAAAGAATAGATAAAGTATAACGCAGTTTACAACTTTATAAAATGACAAAAGCTCACTTAGGAATATTCAAAATAAGAATTTCTTTTCATATTCGAAAATATTTTTTGCCTCGTAACATCGTTTTAACTTTTTGAGTTCCTCGTTTCGTCACTTCCTAATAACTTGAATTTGGAAAGGAACTAAGTCCTTATGAAGCCATTTCTATAGAATATTTGCTCGTGAGGACAATAGTTATTGGTGTTTGCCCTTGAAATAGTTTAAAAGAACATTCTGCATTGCGTATTGGTCTTTTTCTGGACACGATACAAAAAAAATATTTTTTTGATAACAAACAAAAAAATTGTATATCGAACATTATAATGGAAGTATAATTTTGCCAGATAACGAACTATTTTTGAAACCTTTCACAACACCGCGCACTGCAGTCTTTATTTTGTTATGGACTATAGAAAGTTTCTTGGGATCACAGAGATATTTTCGATAGTAACAATTCGAACACATTATAAACAAGGCACTATCCATAAAATAATAGAATAATAGCTTTGTGCTTTTCGAATGTTTCAATAAAAATAGGTCCAAAAGCTAGCGGGACTAATCGGGTTAATGCATGTCATTGCGTGTTGTTGTTGTCCGTCGTTTACAAGACAACAAGGCAAATTTAATGGAATTGTTCTAACTTTGTCAGATGTTCTAAGTATTTTATTCGAAAGACTTCTTTTTTTAGGAATAGAATATTGGTGTCTATCTTAGATGCAGTGGTTCTTTGTGAAGAACTAACGTTTTCTATTTTCGTTTTGAGCATAAATTGACATCCAGAATTTGGAGCGACGCTTCGCAGAAATCATGAAACTGATGATTGTTTCAGTTTGTTTCGAAATCAGCAATCCTGACTAGGTTCATTAATATTATTTAAAAAAATTTATTTCGTTCATTAAATGCTTCAACTCTCAATCAGCACTAAGATCGCTCTCAGTTCGAAGGATATTAAAAATATTACATAATTTTTGAACTTTTGTTTAATGAGCCATAGAATCCAATACCAGTGAAAATGTCATGTTTTCATGTTACAAGGCAATAATAACCCTTCTTTATGTCATTTTTAGTTCTTTTAATTCATTTTAACCGTGGTGGTCGTTTCGGTAGCTCGAACTTTTTTAGAATTAGCGTTGCCATGTAAATTTTACATCGTTTTGGTAAACATGAGACTGAAAACTAAAGAACCAAACATATTTTATACAAGGCATTTGTTGGAAAGCAGTAACGTGGCCACTGAAAGACACGGTCTACACAAAAATTGATTGCAAATTTTTGAGTATTTAACCAACGTCTTACTATTAGCCTTGACTTTTTCTAAATCTGCTATATATATAAGTTAAAACCTTGTAGAACTATATAACTATCTAAATTAAGCTTTATGAATGTCAAATTTGTCTTCTGCATACTTATAAATGTATCAACCAAACTAACCTCTGATCTATTCCAAATCATCACAGGATGAGAGTATTAGTTACCAGTATCCTCATAACCTAAAACGCCACATAAAAAGCCACATCTTTTAGCCACAGGCTTAGCCGTCGACCACGCCTGTGGCTATTTACATGGCTAGGCGCGCCTGGTGGCTCGCCACTTGGCGCGCCACGAGGCGTTTTAGGAGGCTATTGACCTGGCTATTCATGTGGCTTATTCCTTCAGAATTTTAGGCCAGCCCTCAGTATATATATATTAACCCCCATTGACAATTGAATAACACGTATAACAAAAATGTTTATTTAAAATACAAAAAAATTACATAACAGATTAAAACCAACTTTAATCACTTTTGAAGCCCCTTCTGATGGCCGTACCAGGTTGACTCCTCGAAGAAACATCTGGATGAAACCGTCCCATACTGACCAGCAGGTGTAGTTCCCAGCTGGCATATCTTCTGCAGCTAATCGAGGAAGTGGAGTATACCAGGAGCTGTGAGCTCGTTTTCCACTCTAAAAGAGACATATAAATAAAATACAATGTAATTATTTACCAGCAGAAGTGGCTTGTAGGTAGTGAATTTATCCCTCTTCGGCGTGTCATCGGCAAACAGAATTGTATCAACATAATTTCGCTGCTCCAATTTATCTAAAAAATACATAGTGTAAATACATGAAACCCGTTTACCTATATCCGATACGAAAATATTACAATTCTGAAGATGGTCCATTGTTGACATCACGGCTTGAACAATATTTCCGGCAAACGCCATCTATAAAGGTTATTGGTCAGGTAATAATACAAAATAATACATATAATACAAAATACCTGCATAAGCCCATCACGATCACCTAGAATAGGGACCACTCCAAGGACTTCTGATACAAGAAAAAGATCGGTAATGATAGAGCTCCTATCACCCAAGCCGTAAGAACGGACGATTCTTCTACAATTTGAAATGTAATTCAAGCAGCCATTTAAATCCTCACAGTATAGTGGCTCGATGTATTCCCGCGTTGATCAACTTCTCGGCATCATATGTAGATTGACAATAGTCCTAATTGAAAATACAATTGACAATGATAACAATCAAACAAACTGGAAATGGCCATTCTTGTACATCAGTGGATCCTTTTCCACTTCATTTATATTGTGCCAACGAGATGAACACTGAAGAAATGTAGTGGACTGATGAATGAGTACTGGAGCATGCGTCAGTTCATCCAATATAGACAGAATCGATTGAACAACTAAAATAGCAATTCAAACGAGTAATAAATTCAAGAAACGCACATTCAACGTTGTGTCGCCGCAACAAGTCCAACCTGGGGAACATTGAAAGATCGTGATATTCGTGAAAGTTAACCACCTAAAAAGAATATTCGCGGTAATATAATAGAATAACAAACCATATCAGCTCCGTTAATTGCCGATTTTAGATTGGACAGTCCACTGAAATGCATCAAACTCTCAGCATTGATACCTAGGTAAAAAACAGGTTCCATAAATAGAGAGAATAAAACCTCCTAGCAGATTTTTGAGATATCCATCAAGTGTCCACGAGGTTATGCGAATATCGGTGTGATTCTGTTGAATGTACTTGATTAAATACTGTCCCAGTAGAGAATTGGATCCGAGCAGAGTCAAATTCATCATTGAAAGTTCTAAACAAAACAGAAATCAATAAAAGACGTATATAATTAACACAAACCTTAAAACGTCGAGCAAATTCGATATTCCGAAGTTGTCGAAGTTAATTAGGATTCTCGAAATTGACTGCACAAGCGCCATGCAATCAGACGTCGTTCAAATGACGACGCTCGCGGCTGTTTCGCGGTATTTTCATCGACGCGGTCAATACAATTTCAAATTTCAAATTCAAATTGAACGTGCCGCCGGAATTCCGCCAATTTCTGAATAGCCAACTGTCAAAAGCTATCACAGCATAACCGCTCAGTGCATTTGCTACAATCGGACTTCCTTAAAGGACTGCTTTAATGTACTCCGCGCCCGTAAAATGCTTTTTCGTAAAAAACTAGGTGTCATAGTCTAAATTTTAACTTTGTTATAGTGTTAAATGGAAGAGGATACGATAGGAAGTAGTAAAAAAATCAAGAAAATTTTATGGCTCAGTGAGCAAAAATTTCACCAAAGCTAGGATCCTAGCTTTGGTGATCTGTTGAATGTACTTGAGCTTTGGTGATCTGTTGAATGTACTTGAGCTTTGGTGATCTGTTGAATGTACGTGATTCAAATGGCGGCTCTTTCCTAGGAAAGAGCCGCCATTTGAATCACGTCCGATTGCACCACGTGGTCACGGATATGCAGTGCTATAGCTTTGTGTTTGTTCCTTATTTTTACTTAAATTGTTTCTATAAGTTTTTTTTTTGTTAAGTCCGTTTAATGAACTTGTCTTTCTTTAGATCGCTTGGTAGATCAGCTGGATAAATGGATCAACTAACTGAAGAGCAAATTGCCGGTAACATCTGAAATCCGTTTACTAACTTCCTTTACATTTTAGAGTTCAAAGAGGTATTCTCCCTTTTTGATGCGGATAACGATGGATTGGTATCTACATCAGACTTTGGCACAATCATTCGTTCGTTGGGTCTCAACCCCACTCAGAAGGAGCTGAATGATTTTACCAATGCGTCTAATACAGGTAATCTGAATTTTGTGAGCTTTATAATACTACTTATTTCAGCTAATGGCAAGGTAACCTTCCCTGAGTTTTTGGCCCTGATGGCTAGTAAGTTGGTAGATGTCCAACAACCCGCCGAAGAACTACTTCATGCCTTTAGGGTAAGTTTATCATTGTTACATGGTCTTAATGGTTAGTTTGAGGTTTTCGATAGCGATGAAGATGGCTTCATTTCCACCGCTGAACTACGCTATGCGATGACAAAACTTGGCGAAAATCTCTCCGATGAAGAGGTCGATGACATGATCAAGTTGGCTGCTAGCGATAGTGATGGAAAAATTAACTATGCGGGTAGGTATTATTTATTTTCCGTGCGAAGTCAGTCCCATTGAGCAATTAAATGGATTCGATGGTTGATTCCGTTAACTTTGTACATCGTGAACTGAACTAGTTTTTAACGTTTCTTTAGCGGGGAACTTTTTGTTGTGTATTGGAAGACACAAATGTGTGACATCTAGATTCCTCATGCCTTAAAATTAAATTTGCATTTATCTTATATTTGGGGCTAGAACGTACTTGCCTGAGTATTTCATTTTCAGAGTTCGTGAGCATCCTGACAAGAATCTAGTCTTCTTTTAATCTCGTATTGTTTGTACAATTCATTACTTTAATATTAATATGTATGATAAATGTTCATATTTACTCGTTGTCCTTGTTAATGGTTTGTTTGCTCTCGCAAGATGGCCCTTCCATGTAGCAGGTATCGTTCAGGCAGTATAATTTTTCCGCACGTTTGCGGCCGGTATTAGTATCATATTTATTGTGCAAAGATGAAAATAGGCTAGTTAATCACAGGAACTTGTTAGGCTTTAATCTGTCGTCTTTTGTTTGCTTCTTTCAGTCGGCCTTCTTTCTCCTCATCATCGTAATAGAATGAGATGCTTTTTTCTTGATTGGCCCTTACTTCAATCGGGAGACCAGCTTCGCCAACAATGTTACCAGCTGAAACCTAATGTCCAACTTACTGTCAATATAATTTGCAAGTTAATTTATCTACACTACACTCTACTATAAAAGCATGGAGTGTGGTTTGATATTCACCTGGGATTAGAAAATTTAGAATGTAATTGATGGCACTTTTAGTCGAGCTCACCTGATGAATACCATGAACCAAATGGATTTGAATCTCCGTGCGGATCCACATGATCTTCCGGCTCGCGAGGCGGGTCCGCTAAAAATTATTCTTATAATATTGCATCTTGGTTAGCAATGCTGATGGTGCGCGCACGTTTTAGCAACATATTGTTTACATGTATTTATCTATTGCTCAGTGTTTTCCAGTAGTTGGATTTTTTTTCCAGATTCGGACTTGGATGCAGGCTTTAAAATATTCCGTTATTGGCCAGTGTTACTGTTCGCATTACCGGCACTTTGCCATTCCCTCTTTGTGTTATGTCCATATTGGTTGAATTGGTTCTTTGCGTTTTTCTGAAACTCTCCCATGACAAGAAAATACCACAGCGGCTGTAGGACACAAACGCAAAACGTAAAGGGGATTCTGAAATAAAGTGTTAAGGGAAACTAGCTGACGATAAGCTGCGACGAAGCTCCTCTTACGTCTAAGTTATTGATGTTATAAAGTTATCTTTAAAAAAAATCTAGTCACTATTTCTAGGTTGGAATCCTTAACAGCACGCTTTGTCGAAAGCTTCGGTCTTATATTTTTCAAAAATGTTATTGTACCTGATGAGAAAATCTGTAAGCAGTTCAATTTCAGAACCAGACGGGTACTGGGCAACGATGAGTATAGGAATATGTACTGATAGAGCAGTAAGGAGACATCGAAGGAAACAAGCGATCACTAACTAAATATTAGTACCTTATTTATAAGTTTATTAGTTTCCATTAAAATTACTTCAAATATTTGTATATTTATTCAGATATTCCAATTTAGAGAGAAGTGTATTAGGGAAGGGATTTTATAGATAACTGTTTTTACACATAGTGCCACATGAAATATATTTGTTACTCGCCCTCCCTTTGATAAAGTAGGACAGGCAGTGCCGACCCGGGCCGTACTTTTTTGAAAAGACAGCCAGCCCTCATTTTCGAAACCGATCAATAACGCTCCAAATTTTCAAAATTTTTGCTTGTTTTTTTTAAATTGGAAATTTTTTTTAAAAAATTTGGAATTTCAGAATAGTGGGGCCTAGAGGGCCGGCCCC
>JAQGAV010004128.1:0-10926 GCA_034691345.1 Phasmarhabditis papillosa | reverse complement strand
AGCGCGGATACTAAGGGGTAATAGACTGAAACCCAAAATGATTAGCGCTCCAGCGCAACATTCACAGTCCTTTACCTACAAGCAGGTTGTCCGTCGACTATAATAACAAATCAATAAGGTTAACTGCTTAGAGGAGAACATATAAAATACAATCAGTCATAACAACCTGAGTGATAAAGAGTTGCCTTCAAAGAAGTACAACATCATTATGCGATAATATTATGTACATTGGTATAGTCTATAACAAACAAACGACCTTAGAGCGCGGTGGTATACATAGGCTTCCGCAATTGCGTTAGTTGTCTTTTTCTGGACATGATACAGAATAAAACTAGTACTATAATATTTTTCTGACAACAAACAAAGAATTGCGCATCGAACCATATAAATGAAGTTTAATTTGGTCAAAGAACGAGCGATTTTTGAAACCTTAAACAACTCCGCTCACTGCAGTCTTTTTTTGTTATGGACTATAATAAAGGAATAATAATGTAAGCTTACAAAAATAATCTCTATTGTAAAACTAGTTTTGTTCTCTACTAATATACACAAACGGCAAGAGGGTCTTTTTGAAAAACGACAGGTCATCGACTGAATGTAGGTAATTTATCAAATGAATATCCGGAGCGACCACATATTGTACATATAATATAGTAGACATGATAAGCACCCGGTACAAAAGCAATAAAACCAGCGAATAAGTAAACCCATCCTTGTGAACCTTAAATTGTTTAGATTATACATAGTACATAGTGAACCAATATCTAGAACTAAGTGTAAGTTCGAATTATATCATTCTCTAGTATAGTTCATCTCAAGACCTAGGTTTCCAGCGCGGTATCACGAGCGGGGCGCAGTGTTATAAAAAGAATATATAATCGGTCTCGACGTGGTGCGTGTTGTCCAAAAGTACATTCATTTTTTTATGAAACAGCGCCCCGCTCGTGATACCGCGCTGGAAATCTAGTAGCTATAGTCTAAACAGAAACGAAGATTAAGTTCTTCGCAGGGAGCATATTTTCATCGTTTTCATACTGTATTGAACTTTGTTTCCAATTAAATATACATGATTACCTTCATCTGGTTTGAAAAATTCCAGTGTTCCAAAGATCAGAAGTGCTGAAATAGATTATATAGTTGTTATGGATTCGGCTGTCTTACCTGCTCCAGCGATTGCAAGTGTAAATGAGAGTAGAATCACCTTGCTGTTGTCTCTAATATGTGGGTCACTGCAGAAGCCTCTGAAATGTATCCACTAGCAAGTTCATATTTTCTTAAGTTGTTAAAGAAACTTATAGAGTAACATTATTCTATAGTCAGCGCCAAGAGCAATGATGAAGTGTAAAGAATTCAACGCTCGTCTGAGCCCATTTTGCTACAACGCGCCAGCATCTGGCGGCTACTATCCGTTCAATATTGTACTTTGCAAGTACGCGCGTGCAATTTGCCTGCAGGTGCGGTGTTAAAATCTTATAAATAAGCAAATGACACTCCATTATTACTCTCGGCGCCGACTATACCTACCCTCTTGTTGAAGATAACCTATTCGGTTCGGTAGGGGTAAATATTTCTAGACTAGAGCTAATGGTTGGAACGTATCCCTCCATATTCTTATTAATGAAATAATATTAAAAAGGGCAGAAGTGCTTAGTATTTGTATTTTAAGTCACGATATACTTTTACAAAATGACTTCATAACTTACCTTGCTTTCATGTTCTGTGGGCGAGAAGGTTCATGCTGCCGTGGGCTGCCACCAGGATAAATGCCCTAAAACAAATATATTATGCATGAACAAAATAAGGGAAATTTATTACCTCTTCGGTGAAATCCAGCGACGGCACTCCACGTTCTAAGTCTTCATCATCTTCCGTTCTATCGACAATTAACTAAATTCAAAATGTGTTTTGGACAAGTACACCAATATAAATTTTGTAATTCTATAGTCTACGGACAAATCTCATGTAGTTTAAAGGTCTATTTATTATAATGCGAGCGCACAATTATATTGGTTACTTGTAGATTATCTTTGGATTGCCGCGCTCCTTCTAAATTCTACCGTACACCACTGCAAACTATTCATCCGTCGACTATATTAGGAAGACTATTAAATTGTAATTAAATTAAAAACTCGCTCGTATAACTTACGTGCTGTCCTTGTGAGACGTTACGTTGATGACCAGGGAGTATAGGCATTACTGCCTACAATAATGATATGCTATCAAAATAATATTATGCCAGTAGTAAAAGGTTAGTGTATTTATTCACAAGATTATGTGGTAAACATAAGTTGGCAAGCGTTCAAGTAGCCGCTTTGCGCGACCGCTCGCACCTAACGGAACTGGGCGCCTATTATTATAAATCATTCCTCTATCCTCACCAATGGTGTGAAAGGGGCAACATGGCTAAACCACATGTGCGGTGTTAAAATTTGTAATATAATTTAATTTGTGAAAATGGTCACCTGATTGTTTGTAAAGTTATAAAAGAGAAATGTAGATATAAATCGCCATTGCTACTGCAAACTTGTTTTCTCTCATAGAGTATTGGGGGAAGTTCCGTTAGGCCAAAGATGGTCAGCAATAAGAGACACAACATGTTAAACAGTCATTTTCTGTCGGTTAAGAAAAAGACCTACGACTCTTACAACGAAAACCCTGATGAGCAACAACCTACATATCTTATCGCGTTTGTCCTCTTTTTGTATGAAAACTCGCGCATTTTTTTAGGAATAGTTAACTTTAGGGAATGGTTACTGTAGTTTTTGGCCCAGTTTCGGCAACATAAAGCACACTCGCTGGTTTTGGCACTTTGCCTAACCGATATGTTCAATATGTTGTTATATATTGTTCTGTAATGCCAAATAGAGTAGAATAAGACAAATAAGGGCTGCGAATTTGACGGGGCCGGCCCGTTTCTCAAATACAAAAAAAAATTCAAAAAGACTTCTACCGCAGGGATTATTTTTATTAAAAAATCGATTGATTTAGGTTAATATTTTGATAAATGGTATTCATAAACATAAATAGGTAAAGATTGTTGCACTCTTTATTGTTAATGCTGGAAAATAGCACTGAAAACTAACTTTTTCGAAAATATCCGCTAAAAAGTCTGAAATAGACTAGGGCCGGCCGGGCCGAAAATTTGAGAAACGGACAAATAAAACTTAACCACACACAAAATAATATCCAGTAAGTTGGCTTCAAAATAAAAAGATTATTCACCATTCGAACTTTAATCAGCTGTTGTGCCGCACATAAAAAACAAACATGTGATCTTTGCAGTTGAAAGTTGCCGTTAGTCGCACATTCTTGTTTGCTCTGTTGAATTCTCTACTTTTTCGAAATAGCAGAGATTCAAACATGCCTTGTGCCCCCGAAGACTGAATGTTAGAAATAAGCCGTTTCTGCTCAGAGGATTCCGGAATGGATGGCCGAACAGAGGCTTTTAAAATTTCAGGCGGGGCCAGGTTCCAGCCTTATGTACCCCCTTAGGTGGTTATCCGGCCCGCCCGGCCTGGGTTTCTAAATTTCAGGCCAGTAACCATCTCTGTGGCCGAAGCCCTGTCTCCAAGAAATCTACTATTATTGTGATACGAGTGATACAGGAAATAAAATACTACTAATACTAACACTTTACACAAGCTGTAAACGGTTTTAGAAAATGTTAAACTGTAATTAGATGTTCAGCTCTAATACGATGACTAACTTCTAGAGGGGACCGCGTGATTCATGTTTTTCAACAATTTCGCCGCCAGCCGCGTAAATTTCTTTTACTTTCACACAGTGATTCAGTGGTATATGACAATTCTATGAAAGACTTAAATGCTGAAATGAAAAGAAATAACAAGAACAGATGTGAAAGCGAACAGAAACATTCTTAGCCACTTTTCATAGGAAATAAAAAGAATGCTGTGAATCAAAGGTGGTTATCCGGCCGGCCCGGCTTGGGTTTCAAAATTACGGGCCGGGTCGGTAACCAGCTTTGTGAAATGAAAAGAATGCTGTGAATCTATAGTCGGCGAACTAATCGCTCGCAGTTAAAGGTCTAATAAATTAAAAATAGAGCATATATTTGCTCTAAACATGCTCTAAACACTCTGATAAGCTCTAATAAATTTGCAGTTCGTACCGTAACGCTTTGCAAGCGACTAGTCCACTGACTATATATGTCAAGAATCAGAAGAGTAATCGTAATATAATAATGTTAATTGTTTACTGCAATGGGAAGTTTATGTTTGGTTAAGAAGAGATATGCCCGCTATTCTATTCTACATTTTTTGCATTTTATTGTCTCTACCAATAGCTAGCTTTCCAGCGCGGTATCTAGGGGATCAGCAGTGTTAAATATATACTAATGGATACTTGGTCGATTGGGAGTCCTTCCTTCACAAGTACATAAAGTTTAACGTAACACCGCCAATCTCCAGAATACTGCAAGGCTGGCGAAAATGCGGGCCGGCCCGGTCCGGCCCTCACTTTCGAAATCGATCAATAATGATGGCAATTTTCCAATTTTTCCAAATTCTTTTCAAAATTGGAAATTTATGTAAAAAAATTGGAATTTGGCAATAGTGGGGCCTAGTAGGGCCGGCCCGGGCCGAGAACTTTTGATAGGAAGGCCGGCCCTTGCCAACCCTGGTCCACTGGAAACCTGGCTTTTGCTATAGACTAAATATAACTTTCAAAAGAAGAAAAGAAGAAGTGTTACGAATGGGCTGGTTTCTAAAAACACCAATGATTCTCAAAATATTGCGAGTATCTTAACACTTGTGGGATCATTCAATAATGAAATGGAAGTATCAGACATCTATGTTTTCTGCAAAGCAAACAGAATAACAGGACGATGCAATACGAACTTCTATATGGAATTGGGGCATTTGCATGATGAACAAATATTAAGAGACAGGACGTTCATCTATTTGGCGCATTACAATCTGTTGAGTGCAGCGCGGTGTGTTTGTATAGTGTTCGGTTACTTTCGGAACAAGCGCAATGGCCGAAGAAAGTTAGTTACACAGGATTAAGCCGCCGATTGTGCTCTGTATTCTCAGCTGTAACTTGTGTATTTATCTTGATTTATTTAGAGCTAACATTGTTTATTCATTTTTGCGAAAGACTAGATGACGGACATTTGTAGCTAACATGAAGAAAATGTAGGAAAGAAGAACTTCACCACTTAGAGGGCGCCTTTCTTATCTTTTCTAGACGCAGACTATTTTATCTTTCAAAACTTGCAGTTATATCAGTTGAAACTTTTTTCCAGCTTATTGCTAGTTTTCCATAAAGAAACTTATTCAACCCCGCTGCATTCTTGGAAGATTGATTCAGTTGCATTGCGGGTGCTTTAGCATAGTTGTTAGAGCAGCGGCCCCCGAATCCGTTAGGGCATGAGGTTGTGGGTTCGGCTATCCGTAGAATCAGAAGGCTTGGGAAACCAGCAGCTCATTCATCCCGTGTGTCGCGCACCCGAAGACTGAATGTTAGAAAGGATTTCTGCTCAGAAGATTCCGGATTGAATGGCCGAAGCCGACGCGAAAAAGAATGAAAATAGACACTTTTAAACATTTTAAAACACCTAGAGTGCGAGGATTCTTTTTTCGGGATTCGAACCATCGACCTCTGTCATATAAGGCCAAGCTTCTAGACAATGGGCCATCCTGCGCCAATCTCTTTTTTATTTTTGAATACACTTTCGCACCTTAACATAGGTCTTTGTATATTTTCAGTTTTTCTTACTCGTATATTGTCTGATTCAAGAAGAATAATGGAATGTTACTAGCGTATTTTTATGCAGTTTTGCGTATATTTTCGTATTTCGAAAACTTTCAGAGTCATTATTACTCTCGTATCGTACTATAGATTGTATTTGCTCAATCAAAACTATGAACCGACTAAATGGGCAAAGCCTAACTTTGCAAATTGAATTTATATGCAGTAATTGTTGTGTACAATGTCAATTGTTAGAAAACGATTTATTTAATATTTAACGCATTTAAATAATGAAACAATTAGAAAACAAAGAATATTTTACTGGAACATCCACTGAGTGTGATGCTTGGCCTTCTTCTCACATTTACCGCCCTTAAGACAGTGGAATCCAGTAGGACAACAGCTATCTCCACAGCAGACAGCCTAAATATAGGAATATATAGTCTGTATCAAGAGCTAGGGATTCAGCACAGTATTCTAGAGAGATATAGCCAGCGCCGAGAGTAATAATGGAGTGCTACTTGCGTATTCATTGTTTTTTAACATCGCACCTGCAGGGAAATTGCACGCGCGTACTTGCAAAGTACAATATTGAACGGAAAGTAGCCGCTAGATGCTGGCGCGGTGCTCGCAAAAGTGCTTACACTCATTTATTACCCTTGGCGCTGATTATACAGTGTTATATAACAATGAATGTGATTTTTTAGGGAAAGGCCTTGTTAGTAAGATCTGTCTTTAGCTCAACAGAATCTGGAAGAACACTGATTCAAACGCCGATGCTCGAAGGTCGTCAAGATTTTAAATGGAGTAAAGCTATATTTGAATGAAAATAAATAAAGAATTGACAGACTATTTCTGAACTAAATCGAGAAAAATACAAATACGCAATTGCGGAAGACTACGTATACCACCGCGCTCTACGTCTTTTGTTTGTTATAGACTATAATGAGACTGATAATATACATTAAATCTAGAGCTAGGTTACCGGCCCAGTTTCAAATTATTCACCTAAATCAGTTGATTTTTCATAAAAATTATCCCATCGCGGGCCGACTTCCCAAATTTTCGGCCCCGGCCGGGCCGGGCCGGGCCGTGAAATTCCCATCCGTGTTATAGACTATATACATCCATTCACTTACATTTTGCAGTGGACAACATTTATGGGATACTTCTCCAGTATAACTTTCGCTGATGCAGCAGGTAGATTGAGCTGGACAAGAGCTTCTTCTGCCACAGGCAATAGGCTTTAAGGAATTAGGAATAATCTCAACCTGAATAGAAATAAGTTAAAAAGTTTAGAAGAACATTAGGAATTGGTATAAAGATAGGTTATTGCATAGCAATAATGGTATTCTGCTGAGATACAAAGGGATTTAAAATGATGCCTTCATTTTTGAATTTCCTTGAAAATCAGCCTTTACTGAGACACTTTCGGACATTGCAGACTCTTAACAGACCGGACCCAGCTTAGAAACTAAGAAAAACTTTACAATGAGGAGATTGACAATGCCTTTCAGCCACAATCCTCCAATTTCCCAAAAATACATTTGTTAAACCAGCATCAATATTCCGGCCCGGCCCTGGAGTTCGGAAACGACTCCTCCGCCGCCGACCTCTTGTATAATATGTGGCTACCTTCAGCAACACCTACCTTCACTCTCTGTTCTTCTTCACTAGAACTAAGATCATCCTCATCTTCCATTTCTTCTTCTTCTGGATAAACAACATCTTGTGCTGGCTTTTGGCGAATTGGGGTGGAGGGGAATTTGCGCATCCAAGGAATAGCATACCAGCCCTAAAGTAACAATAATGAGGTGATTATACAGCATTCAGTGTAGTTTAGGTTTAATAAAGGGTTACAGTCTTATTGTTAGTATTCACATTAGTATCATTATAGTCGGCGTCCAAAGCTGATGTAAGGGTATACGGTACGAACTGCAAATTTTATTGGAGCGCGGCCGAGCAATGGCGCACGAAAACGCAGACTAGTCAATGATGTAATGTACAACACCACATCTAACTTATTTTTCTAAAACAATTCATAAATATCAGTGAATATAACTAGTTTGCGCGTTTTAAATTGAGCACTCAGACCTTTAACTAGCATATCGTTTGGCCGCCGACTATAGTACGTTATTAGTATTGATATCCTATTCACGTATTAATATTCTAAATTAATAGAGGCTTGGTCTAGGGAACGTTACTGATCAGATAATATAGTGCTTAAACTTGTAACAAACATTAAAATACAAGGGATATTTTAATTATAAATCTAAAAAACTTCTTTTGACTAATACTCATGGACTACTTACCTCTTTATTGACACATCTCTGTCCAGTACTATCACATTGCATTCCATGGGGACAACAGTGAAGTCCGTCTGAGCAACAATTAGCCTAAAACATTAGAGCTTACTAAAATGAGAACCTTTTATGCCGAGGGCCTTATACGTTATAATGTCAATTAACCAATTATATTAATACATATTTATGTGAGTAAGTGTTCTAATACAGTGCTGGTTTACATTCTCAACCAAAAGTTAAGGATTTGTGCAGCATCCTCAGCTACGGTGTGATATGAAAAAGAATGGTAAATCTGTATTCCTCTTTAAAGGTACGTTCATTTTAATCAAACACACACTGCACCGGCACCTAGCTCTTGATATAGACTATAGTATTGTATTGAAAATAATAAGCATATCTTAAAATTAATAACAGTTAAAGGACCGTGACAAGGGAATGCGGAATAGGAAGAACTTAAATATTGCTTCTACAACATAAATCGCACCATCGCACACAAGATCTTAGAAGTTATTGTATAACATAAAGCTACAGTAACCCGAGCCAAAATGAATCGAAATGAAAGGGAGCGCGCTCTTTGGAACCTGAATGTCTCGAATGCAAAGAACCTTGAATGTATTTCCTTAGAACGTTTGGATAAAGGGAAAATACTCTTTCTTTTGGGTCGCTATGTGAATTACCGTGTCACAGTCCCTTTAAGAAAAGCTAAACAAACCTGTGGAGAAGGGCAGCATCCGTATCCTCCTTGTACCATCTTGCAGCAAGTTGTTTCTGAAATTGGCAATCAAGTAAATTTAACATATTTTATAAGAACGCTTCAGCTTCAATGTCGGATTCAAAAACGAATAATGGAGTGTAGAAAAAAAATATTTTCCAAGCCAAACCTGCTTGTACGCAATTGCTTTGGCCTTGCAAATAATTTCCTACACTCCATTATTCGTTTTCAATCCGACTATATATAATAAAAAAGTTCTACTAGAACTAGAATAACGTCGTCTCTTACCATCTGGGCACTTTGACTTTCTGTCCGGACAGACTATCTCACTAAAGTCGTTCTTTTTGTGAGCGGGAGTCTTCTTTGACAAGGATGTGAAACCGGACTAAAATTATTGTATCAGTTAAAGGTAGCAAATTCTAAGATGGTAGAATTTTTTGCGGGGTTTTCTGCCTAGAAAAAATTGCCAATTTTGCAATAGGGCGCATCGAGTGAGGCCGGCACGATGATAACTAAGTTTTAAATAAGACTGAAATATTTGTATTGATTTTTATGTTAGCAAATAAGTTTTGGTGGTTACCTTCTGAATGCATCTGGATCCTTGTACATCACAAGCTGAACCCTCAGGGCAGCAATGGATTTGATCTTCACAACAGAGAGCATTAGGCATAGGACAGCAGCCCCATTCACCGTCCTTAAACCAATAATTAGCGTTATTTATATTTACGTTATTCTAAGCCCACAATCGACATATGGATCAATTACGAAACATCTAATGACCTAAGTATATGAATCGAATAAATATTATTATTATTAGTACTAAATTAAAAATTTGTGAACTCACCTCTAACTTGCAACAGGTAGTATCTTCAGGACAAGAGAACTGCGGGTCTGGACAAGTATCGGCAAGCTAAAATTACCATAATTATAGTTTTCTTATATAAATGTACGCTTTCCTTCTTTCAAGGACACTATATTTTGAAGAATTTTCAAACGGTTTTGCTAACTTTGTGCTTGTTTATCATGGCGCCAATGATGTGCTTCTACTGTGTTTACAAGACACGAAGAATTATTACTATGCCTTGGAAGGAAACTGCTTAGTTCGCAAAAACAAAAGAAATTTAAAAACCTCTTGTTAACTGTACTATTAGGTTTATAAGTAAAGTTGGGCGTTGAACTATTTAAGATTCAAAAAATCGAGTTTCAATTTCAGTCAAAAAACATGTATATGGGGCTTTTTCGTGCCACAATAATGAACTCGGTTTACATTTTGGTCTATATATAGTAGTTTCACTCGAAATAATGCACATCTTTAAACACGATGGTAACGTAGTGTTATACCTCAGAAAAAGCTAACGCAGCGGTTTATTTATTGTAAAGTTCGGAAAAAAGGTCTTAAGGATCAGACCAACGGTATAGTCGGATTCAAAACGAATAACGGAGTGTAGAAAATTATTTACAAGCTAGGCGCAATTGCGTAAACGCAGTTTTCTCTTGAAAATTATTTTCTACACTCCGTTATTCGTTTTGAATCCGACTATATAATGCAGCCGTTATTAAGACCTTTGAATACATTTTGTATGGATTAATTCTCCGAATGCATTAAACTAACCACATTGACCACCGTGCACACGAGTAATAGTCCAGTAAATATAGCTTGGCGCATCTTGTGTGTTCTGTCTTAGCAACGACTGTTTTTGGTGCAATAAGGAGAGGCCTGTAAAATAAGAAGATAACAACTTTGATAAGCGACACGAGGGGGAGAGCAGAGAAAGAAAAATAGACTTATTATAGAAGTTATATAGTCTATAACAAACAAAAGACTGCAGAGCGCGGTGGTATACGTAGGCTTCCGCAATTGCGTATTTGTCTTTTTATGGTTATGATACAAAATAAAACTAGTACAATAACATTTCTCTGATTACAAACAAAAAATTGCGCATCGAACCCTATAATGGTCTTCCAATTTTGCCACATAACGAGCAATTCTACAAACCTTAAACAACACCGCGCAATGCAGTCTTTTTTTTTGTTATAGACTATGGTAGAACAATTAATTAGTGTTTAGTTTAGCAGTAAAGACCAGAAATGTATGTAGTTCAATTACTATAGTCCATCTCAAGACCTAGGTTTCCAGCGCGTTATCACAAGCGGGCGCAGTGTTATAAAAAATGAATGTAAAATCGGTCGACGGCGTGCGTT
>JAQGAV010004127.1:0-10931 GCA_034691345.1 Phasmarhabditis papillosa | reverse complement strand
TCGGATAATAATTTTGCAAGTATAAAAGGTAAAAATGGATAATTATGGAGCTTACAGAACTATTAAATTTAACCGGTGGCTTCGTGGCTTCCGTGAATAAAACATCTGTATTTTGATTATTTTTTTTAATAGTTTGATAAATACCCTTGTCCATCTGACGATTAACCTCCCGTTCAATTAATGAACCTTCTAATTTTCCAGACATTTGACTAGAATTTTCTCCTCGTGTGCCTTATCTTTCTCTGTTTACGGATACGTGTTTAATTAATCAAATACGGAAGAAACAAGCCAGATAAGCAGATCTGCTGAGTTCAATTTTGATAAAATTCATTGTTATAAATGTTTGCACAAGAGATAATAAAAAATTTGGAATTTCGCACGACGAGCACATAATTGATTACAGAACACTAGATGATGGTTTATATTTTCTATAAACATTGAAATCAGACATTTGGCCAGTGGCACAGAGTGCTGAGACAATCACACTGATAACGAGTCGAACCTTACAAGTATTTTTTCGTCGTAAGTCTTCGACTTCCAGTGTGTAGAGGTGGTTATCCGGTCGGCCCGGTAACCAGCTCCGCCAGTGTGATAACAAAGTACGTTATCAGTTTCGATGGAAAATCATGTTGTTTTGCTTTTGCTTTTAACTTATTGTGCTAGATCATACACGCCAAACAAATCCAGTAATCCGCATGAAACATCACAGAAACACAGTTGGATCATCGTTCAAGCAGGATTCATTCATTATGAATCGAGTGTGCCAGTTCATAACAACATGGTCCAACTTCTCAAATTATACGAATGCTTCATCATTTCAAGGACGTATTCGATAAAACTGTCATCATATTGCTAATCATTATGACGCAAGAATGTGGAAAGCGAATACTAAAACTAATAACATGGGAAAAATGAAACCACCATATTCCTTTACAATTGCAATGTCTTCTAATAGAAACAAGCTATTCGAAAAGAAAAGTTTAATCTGAAAACAAATGAAACAACATTAAATAAATTGACGAATCGTAAATGCAATAAAATCAAGATGACTAGTGATACCAAACAGTAATATAGAATCCAAATTATTAAAAAGAGGGAGAAAATTGTGCTTTAATAACCGGTGTCTATCCAAGCGAGCATTCACAAAGTGATAAATAAGTGAAATAGAAATTACATCAATTTGTACAAACATAGAATATTCATAAATCTTTGGAAAAAAAAAACTAATCGAATTTCTCCCAATTGGCTGAAGTTGGCAGATGTGGGGCAGATGAACTCTGAGGACTAAACGGATCGGCGAACGCTCTGCAACAATATATTCATAGATATTGTCGAACTACACAAACCGGACACGAGAAACTGCCGGAGGATCGGCAGGCAAAGATGGTGGCCTGCTCTCACTGGCCACTATTGAAGCAGATTGGTGGTAGTGAGTCGACCCAAAAATGGCATCATCGAGAAAAGGATTACTAGACGAAAACGGCTGTACGACCTGAAAACTAGAAACATTATTAGTTAGGGGGGGGGGGGGTATGTTTGGGCGCTGTCAATCAAAATGCCAATAAATAAAAAAAACAGCAATGGCAGTGACTTCGTTAAAAAAACAATATATTTCTGCAGTTGATAGGGAAAATGTGCTTGAATAAACAGTAAATAACTTAAAACTACCGGAGCTAAAGAACTTACAGGCGGAGGAGAATCAAAATCTATTAGATTCCCAGTCGGCACCGACGAGGGCTGTGGAGAGGGATTTCTGCTCGAAGCTCCACTGTCAGGAGCGCTCATCTATAGACATGCGATTTCATTTTAATAAATCTAGAATTACCGTTTCCTGCCATTGCATGTTGTCAAATGACATTGGCCCATAGCCATTCGACTTTGTGGGTTTCGCTTTCATCGACCAATTCTTATTTCGACGAATTTCCTTTGGAGTAAGTTTATTTAGCTTAGCACCGATCTGAATAAAGAGTCAGTGATATAAATTAAGGAATGATACCTGAATACCGGACACTTTTTCTTTCAGAGCACCAAAAACATCATTTGCATTGTCTTTCACCTATAACAGGAGCGTTAGCAAAAAGCATGAGCGACATTTGATAATAATAGGTTATTAAGACCAGACAACATATAAAGGATGCTGAAATACAAAACAGAAGGGTGCCAGCACAACATAGAGATAAAAACTCTTCACTTCAAAACAACATTCCACAAAAAATTGCTTACACTTTGAACTACTTCCTGGAGAGATTCCTGATTCTACAAGATTGTTCGGATGAGATTTACGTAATGAGTAACATACTATACCTGAGATCGTTTGTTTTCCAAGAAGACAATCTCTCGCTCAAATTCGTCCGGCAAAGTCAACCCCAGATTTTGTGATTTCAATTTTTCATCAAGAAACTGGAATAAAAGTTGCGGATAGTTAACAAAATTAACCGACCCTTTCTAAATACTGAACCCCATCTACTCCTATTAACGATGAAAGGAATTCCTGTACAGATGAACGCTGCGTTTTCACAAAATGTTCCTTGTCAAAATTAAATTCCTAAACGTGATTGTAAAATAGAGTATTAGCGTATGTTTAACCTCAGAACCATCCTTTGGAACAAACCCCATTCGGTATCCACCAAACAACATAACATTTGCACGAAGGAATGTTCGAGCCAACGAATCACCCATATCGAGCGATCCCTTTAACTGCGATTTCAGGTAATTAGCAACCTAAAAACAATCCGATAAAGTCAATAATATGATAAAGAAAATCAGCAGATGATGTTTACGGAGAAAAAATAAAAATGACTCACCTCATTCGGAAGAACTGCCACATCATCGTGAGAACTTTGAAGGGACTTCTCATCAAGATCAACTATCATTACATCCCCCATATCTTTCATACTCTATAAAATAAATCTTTAGAAACCCGCGCTGAGAATATTTGATAGGGAACAACATTTGCCGCTTGGTGATGAATTTCGTACTTACACATTTTGCAAGAACGGGCTTGGGTACTCCAATAAGAAATGGCATCGGAGCCATTATCATATCCATAAGGAATTCTGGCAGAACGGGAACAAAAATAGATTGCCTGTAATTATATTCTTTATTGGTATGATTATATACACCGATTACCATGTCATGGGATACAGCAACGTTGCCGCAGCATATATACAAGAGCTGAGCTGCCGTAGCTTACGTCCAGTAAAAATGATTCGTCGTTCTTTCAATAAACTGAAAGAAATTCAAAAAATATATATATATATATGTGAACATTCACATGCTAACCTCGCATAGATAGCTAACATTTGCTTAGGAGAAACTGCACTGAAAAACTCCAACATAAATTTATCCTCTTTCAATGTAGGTAGCTTTGTTAAATCAGGAATGCCGAAGACTAATTTCTGGAATACAAACAAATGAATTACACGTTTATGACAGAAGGGGAAAACAAGCAAACACATTTAACCCACCTGTTCCTGCGATGGTCCAGCGAAAGACAACTGTGTTCCAATCAAAGGTATGTCAGTGTGATATATCTGAGTAAGAATCGTATCGAGATCCGTTTGCTAAATAAAACAGTTTAGAGATAATCGACAAAGCATGCTCACAGTTCCCTTATTCATCACAAGCGACAGGTGATTTAGCACCTTGAAAAATATCTCCGGCCAAGCAAATCCACTGAAATAAAAACTTAAGAGATTGCACAAAAGGTTCGTTTACCTGAGTATACAAATGCATGTAGTATTCCTCGGAGTATAACGACAGTGGCCAAATGTGTATTTTGATTGTGCATCCGTGAGGACGAAAGAAAAATGTTGAACAGCTTCTGAATCAAGTCTACAAACACAAAAAGTAAATACACTAACTGAAAACGAAACCTACTCAATCATATCGCAAGGGAAACTAAATTGTTGAATGCTCTTTAAAACACTCGGATCATCATAATCATCTGGGTATTTCGTTAAAATAGTTGGGGTATTGCCACCGCCACCAAAACCTAATTCACAGAAAACATCGAATATAGTGACCATATCATTTCTGCAGAAAAGTATTAAATATGGTTGAAAGTATAGCCTACCTGTGTCTAGAAGATAGTGTGCATGAAGTAGCCAACATTCCCAAAGAGCGATATGATGGCCGCTAGGCTGACTACCTAAATATGTATAATTGTCTCAATAACAGAGAAGAGTGAGATTTTTCTAATTCTAATACTTTGATAACGATTTGAAAAACCAGCTAATATATACTAAGGTAATAATATAAACATTAAACGTTTAAACAAGAATGATTTATTTCTACAATCATAAAATGTTGGTGCCGTGAACAAAAATTCGGCACGGCAGAGGTTACGTATTTTTTCAGTATTGTTCATTTCTTACCCTTCTCACCGAATATATTTTGTTTGATGTGTTATTAAAAAATTGAAATAATATATATACGATAGTTCAGTAGCCGCTGACTCAAATATTTCTACGAAATTTTTTTGCGGCGTATAATCTTAAGCAAGCCACTAGAAAAACAATGAGAAGTGAAGAAGACTCGTTAAAACTTTTCGTCAGGAGATATTTCACAATTTCAGGATGAAAAATTTTTTGTGTCCAAATCCTCAAAATCATTAGCGATCTCTTTCTAGGTGAACGCCCATATCCATTCCATTTAATGAACTAATGGTTCAAAAACTTTCCAGGTTAAGTTTTTAAATTACAACACCAACTAAACCCGCTTTACTATACAAGACTATGTGTAAACTCAATCAGTCAAGTAATCGTTAGTACACGCATGCAGTTTATGCGGCTGAACCCTCTTAGTATTAGGACTAATGCCCAATTACATGTGAATTTATTCCTCATTCAAACGACAATACAACTCCTGGAGCATTATGTTATTTTTTATAATGGACGTCTTATATTTGGCCGCTACCAAGCCTAACGCTAGATATGCATGCTACTGGATATAATAAACATTTGCTCGATTTACTTACTATTACTATTATGCGTTTTTTCAATCTATTCATAATTTTACCATTATACTCAAATAATAAGCAACCAGTTTTTGAGTGGTAAACATTACTTTATTGATTACCTTTTGGTATTGAGATTTATTTACGAATCTCATAGATGACCACCTATACATTTAATAATTGTAGATTCCATAATGTCCACTGACATTAACGTTAACGCAATTGTAAACCAACTTCAAGACCTAGTGGTCCGCTTGAAGGATGATAAATCGGTATGTAGTAAACAGAACAATAAATCTAACAAATTATAACTTTCCAGTTGACATCGGTATATGCAATGGCTGCCAATGTGCGGAAGCAAGTTAGGGACCATGATGAATCCGTGCAATTAGTTGTAAAAAAACTAGCTTTAATACTGAAAACATTCACTATTTAGAAAACCGACAGAGAAAGACGACTTATGAATCAAGAAAGCGGCGACGTAAGACGATTGAATACAAATAATCAGGTAGAACAACAAACATAAG
This sequence comes from Phasmarhabditis papillosa, assembly GCA_034691345.1. Taxonomy (NCBI): domain Eukaryota; kingdom Metazoa; phylum Nematoda; class Chromadorea; order Rhabditida; family Rhabditidae; genus Pellioditis; species Pellioditis papillosa. The sequence continues at coordinate 5,447 of JAQGAV010004127.1, read as the reverse complement.
TTTAAATTAACAAGATATCGCAAGTCACTTAGAGTATCACGTTCTTCATTATATACCAATTTTGAGTATTCGTTGCCCGTACTTCAATCTCCTTTGCTGCATATTAAAAATATAAACATTATAAAATAGTTTATTGTTGTGGGTTACAGTTACATGAATACTCACAAGAAAACCGCAAACTTCGCAAGTTGTATGAAGATTCGCTAAATGCGTTGGAAATCGTTATGGATCGTCATCGTACTCTAGTTGTGAAATCAATGAAGAAACAGAATAATGAAGAACCAACAAGAAGTATATTACCGGATACTGATACCGTAGGCAATTAGTTTCGTTTCAATCTTATACTTTTTCTCAGGTTAATTCTACTACAAATAAGAAAACCGCTGAAGTTATAGCTGCGATGAACATTGTAATGAATTCGGAAAAGGAAAGGTTTACGAAGAACAGCAAGGTATTGAGTCAAGTTATAACCTACAAAGAAACGTAAATTTCACCAAAGAACAATTCCATTTTTACATAATCTTCCAGCAAATTTTGCGACTCCAAGCTGAAAATGAAGTGATGCGGGCCCTCTTGGAACTGAAACCACAAACGCCCACTAATGAAGAGTAAGTAAACATTTGTAATAATAATACATGATCCTGTAGCAGTTCATACAGATTCGATAGGTCAAATCTTAGGTTCGGAAGAATCAGTATTTGTAACCACTATATATGAATAGTTTTGAAATATCGTTTAATACGGTATATTTATTCTTGAACTGGATCAACTAATTAGCTTCTCTAATACTCTGATTCGCGAATATTTAAAGTATTAATATGAATATTTTTACAGTCTGAATAAAACTGTCATCGATACAACGGATCCTTCACACTCATCTATGACTATCAAAAAGAATCAAGTTAGTGTCTATTATTAACTTATTTTTATATTTATATTAATTCCAGAATAAACCACACTCCGAAGTAGAAACCCCGGTAGCCTAACTGCAAGCCAGAGTTCGAAATAAAATTCTAATGTACCTATATACAATTTAAATAAGATCTCAATTAAATTATATCAATGATTACAACATATTTATATAGTTTAAAAATATTGTACAATTTGATACATCTTTGGAATAAAAATACCTGTAAAGTATTCGTTTTACTAGCTCAATATTCTCTAAGCGAACTTGCAAAATAATCTAATTATAACGTCATAAAAATGTATACCCTGTTATATATCGATAGCATATTAAATAATATCGATTTTTTCTAATTTTGAACATATATATTAATCATCATCATCGTCATCAGATGGAACAAATATTTCGTTTTCTTCTAAATATGAAGCTCCTTTGTGAGCGATGTAGCCACCCAAGTATAATGAAGCTATTGAAACAGTGATCAGCTAGAATGAAATTAAAATATAATTTGTATAGAAAAAATTATAAAAAAGGAAATGATATATTTCAAATATATTTTATAGACCTATTGGTGAATCTAGCCTTTCTTGTAGTGTACTTTTTAGTTCTTTACTTTTTTAAATTTTATTATGAAATTTAAATGTAAATGATATCCCACCTTTAACATAATTGCCCGTTCCTGTGCCGGTCTATCACCGACGCCTCTAATATTTGGTAATAACTGTACATTCGGAGGCTGACTCAACTTTTCTATCGCTAACCGAACAAAATGTTTTGCAACAGCGGGAATATTCATGTAAGTCTGTAAATTAACCAGGTAACTGGATAAAAATAAATGTAAAAAAGCAAAGACAAAAATAAATAAATAAAACTGTTTACAAACTGCGAATGTTAAGTGTATCAGAGAAAGGAAACACATGACGCTTTGTCTGCCTCTATCGACCGCCCGCAGCAGTCAGAACTGCCCGCATTCTTTTTTTAAGCCTAATCATAAGCAAAGATATAGTTTATATACTTAAAGATGTATATATTGTTAAATATTATTCATATTTGCTTCGGTAACTGAATACACACCATTTCTATAAATACCAACAAATCTGATTGAAATTATTCAATCTATAGCTTAGTTTTCGAATAGAAACTTACAACCTGCTCATTTTTCTTAGTGTTGGAATTTATATATAGACTGTATAAGAAATTAGGAATCCAGTGCAGTATGTTAGAGGGCAGCTGTGTTATATAAATGAATGAACCAATTGGTAGTTAAAACCGCTTCTCTAAAGGATACTACACTGGGAACCTAGATGTTGATACAAACTATAATATAGATCAAACAAGGTAGTTCTTTTATACTGCCCCTATTCTATTAAAACTGCAAAGTTTTAAGAGAGTTAAGAATAGGCTATCACTAAAATGAATAATAATAAAATCATTTATTATATATGGAACATCATGTATTATTACAAAATACCAGTAGCAAGATGTTTTGAACGGATATGTGGCTACTAAATCTGTTGATTAGAATGAACCGATGGAGGGAACAGTTGTGCCATCGGATCAGTAACACCGGGGATATATCTATATACACAATACAATCTATCTAATGAGCAGCAAAGAATATCTACAGACTATTATTTGTTATTACTTGATGGTTACTAGCATAACGGGAACAAATCCATCTAGAAACTAGGGAAAACAACAAAATTCTCACCGAAGTAGCCTAGCGAGAATAACAAAGAAAAATAATAATATTGGTATTAAACATTTGCGGAAAAATGAGATCTAACAGACACGAATAAAACTTTTGTTACATTATACTGATAGAATGGCGCTTAGAAAGCATCCAGTAGTCCGCGGACTCTACTGATAAAACTCTAGTGACGAACATAACTGCCCAGGTGGCAATTCTATGACGACTCTATGGCGATACTAAGAGCGTCTATGGGAATCTGAATATGAGAGTTGGCTCGTCGTCCTGTGGGGGATCACCGAGCCTTCTGTACAGTTCAATGCGTTGTCCAGCTGTCATGGTGGTGTTGATATAGAGCGGACGATCTAGTGGAACTCCACCGCCTACAAAGATACAGCTTATTTCACAAAAGTGTATAGTTTTTAGTTTACCTGAATTATTACTTTGCCCGAATGAACCACTGCTACCGACTCCAGGACCGTGTGGGATATTCTAAAAAACGTAGATTGTTTTTGTTACTCATTGTTTCATATAATCCGGAAACAGGTTCAATTTCTGAGTGTTTCGCTAATTTAAAAACTCGTGTAGTGAGCCCGACAAGTAATAATATAGTCTAGAAAACTCGGCTTTTTTCTGAGCCTATTTGGCGAGCTCTATGACAGCTTCTGTCATTTTTTAACGTAGAAGACTTGAGAGGTACACGCGGAAAATTTGCCCGCAGGTGCGGTGATAAAAATTCAATAAATAAGCAGGTGACACTTCATTATACTCTTGACTCTGACTATAAACTGTTTTAAAATAATGTCAAGCGATTGGATAATACCCTCCTTTTGTAAAAAGAAAAACAACTGAGTTTTACTTTCCGGTACTAGTTACAAGTTTTTCCTATCCGAATTAACGGTAATGCTAACCTAGTTTTACAGCGACCTTGTGGTGGTCAAAATGGTTTGGCAGAGCTTCCGCAAAAGAGAAAAAATACAGTTGAATTAGTGTTTGCTTCGCATGTCGCAACAAAAACCTCGAACGATTTCTTCGTTCTATTTTTTGCCGTGTTAACGTTGCTAATTAGATCGCGGGTGTTTCCGCGGTCGCTATCAAAAGCCGCGGCGTTGAAAAGTCTGTAGACGAATTAGCGCGTCGATTGCTGCAGATTGAAAATCGAAATTCACTGCATTTCCTTTGTTTTATTCTATAGCAACAAAGTTTATCTGCAAAATATCGTTTGTATTTTACAGTTTATAAATTATATATAAAAATCATAAGATATATAGAAAACAGTTAGGCTTACCTCCGTTCTTTGTATGTTTAAAGAGGTGTTGATTCCTAGTGGCTGAATCGAGTTACGAAGCACTTCTGCTGATGACATTTCCGAAGAAGGTGAATCTGGAAAAATAAAACTTAGTCATTGTTCACAAAAAAGTGAAGAAACGAAAACAAAAACTTAATCCAACATTAAATAACCATTAGATGCAGGTGAAAGTATCACAATAGAAATAATATATAGTCTAAGTATTTCACTAACAAATATGAATGATAATCGTAAGACAGTTTCTAAATACGCTTTATCAGCTGGGCTAAACACAAACTGTTCCTAGCCTAGTTCACGGAGTAGACTAAAACAACCTGATTGCTATCTGCTATGAAAGTGAAGCGAATCTTTTTGTTTAAATATCGAGTTTAACTCTAGTCTCCAAAAATAGTCAGTGAACAGTATTCATTTCCAATCGGGACTCCGCCCTCTTTCTTTTTCAACCGTCTGTCGCATATCTCTTAGACCGAGGCGATCTTTCTGTCCAACCCGACTGTCCATTCTCGCGCCGTTGACCTCCAATAACCAGTTTCATGTTATCAAATAAGTGATAAATTATAACGTTAGTCGGCAAAATTTTCTGCTGCAATGGACTGACTGGTGGCTAATTGATTATGTCCAACCCGATATATGTAGGTAAATGATAACTAAAATTCATTGCAGTTTCACCACCGCGTCCCCGGAAATAACTGCGAATTTCTAAGTTATTTGGAAATGAGCGTGCGCGCGAACGAATTTTCTTGCTTTCGATCTAAAATATCTGGAGGCGGGCAATCTAACTTATCGTTTTTAATGCTAGAGAACTTGTTCATCGCGGAAATATGAAAGAATGGCGAGAATACAAATAAACATTGACATTTCAATGAAATCTGCTGCAAAAGATTTGCATCTAGAGAAGTTGACCGATGAATGGATTATAGATAGATTGATTCACAGAAACAAAACATGAAATTACTTATTACATTACATAAATTGTAAAAAAAAATAAATAAAAATATATAATTAAGGAAAAGACAAACAACATGAAAGGTTCCTAGTGAAGAATAAGAAATCTTCAAATAGTTATATTATATATCGTTTAGCAATCAAGACTATTGAATATTTGCGGGGCCAGAAAACAGTTATCAAGTGTTCCCAAACGGCTTTTTTATGAAATTATGAGTGGATGATAACCAAAAGTGTTGATTAGATAAGAAAGAATGGAAAATGGACAAACAAGCCCCTTTGAAAAGGTTTACAGTTGCGAAAAATGTTGCTAAATACTTAATCAAATTGTTTCTAAACTAAATCCACTTGATCTGAAGTTATAAAACGAGTTCATACCTTAGTTGGAACCTTTCGAAATTGGAGGTGCTTTATCTCATTGGAGGTCTAAACCTACGGGCTGGATAGTTCTGCCGTATTTCTTGTGGTAGGAATAGTAACAGAATATGACATTAAGCGCAATGACCACTATTATATATGTGCCCCCAGACAAGCAAAACATACGTCATCGTAGGTCGCGGTGGGGGGGGGGGGGGTGCTCTAGACTTCCTCCCAGG
>JAQGAV010004126.1:0-10931 GCA_034691345.1 Phasmarhabditis papillosa | reverse complement strand
GGCTGGGCTGGGTATTTCATTCAAAGACGGCAGTTTAGGCTTGGCTGGGCTGGGCTGGGTTTAGGCTGGGCTGGGCTGGGCTGGGCTGGATTCGATCCAGCCCAAAATGCCCATCTCTAGTTCCGTTTACTAAAAGTCTTCAATAGTGGTGGGAATGAACCTTGAAAAAACTCAACCCGCAGCCTCTTATAGGCCGCTCAGGTTATTTTCTACAATAAAGCTTCAAATCACACATATTTTGCGGGGAAAGTATTATAATATATTTAGCCACAGTTGATGAAAAAAACCACAACCAAATGTACCGGGCCGAAGACTTGAATTTCCGCCACTGGAAGGTGGTAAAGGAGCTGTGAAATTGGGCCCGACCTGTGTAATGCGATAAAGATTTTGAAGTATTATGCTTAAGAGTCTATCAATTCAAAAATGTGACAAACCTCCGATTAACAGCGACTATAACGTCGATAATCGTGAAACATTCGGAGTAGGAGATTGTTTTGCCATCGGGACACAACGTTGTGGCACCGGTTACACCAAAACCACTTCAAATTCAAGTTCTCTGAACAAACGATTTACAGGATAATCCAGAAACTTTTGTGACGTTTGGTTACTTTTGTTGTAAAAGTTTATTATGTCATAGCATAGGTGGCGCAAGCGGGTGGAAAACACACGCTTGCGACCAGCCTTTTATTTATGGCCACGCCCACCCCAGTTGGAGGAAAAGGGGTCCTCGATGGAGTGGAGCGTTAGCTAGTTGCTTAACAACCAGCTCTACTCCAGAAGTCTTTATGTTATTATTATTATTATATATGTAATGTGTTTTATGTTATACCTACATGAATTAGATATCCAAATACCGTATGTTATTCTTCTAAGGTCAATGAACCTACAAAAATAGAGAGAGAGTAGAGTTAAGTAAATCTATATATGAAATTCGGTACAATACACTTATAGGTCAGGTCTAGTAGGACCATAGGCTTGATCCTATAACAATTATACATATTTATATATTTCATAACCTACATTTATATACATATTTTTAGTTAGACCGTATTTATCCACTATAGGTCTCCTGCTGGTCGAGTGTTTTGTATATTTTGGTATGGTTAACGTAGTAGTATAGGATTATTAGAGCAGCCTCAAAACAATGAAAGCAATTACAGAAAGCAAATGTTCTATAGCTCGGAAGGCTTGAAGGTGACTGAGGGTCTCCTAATAAGTGTACGTGTGGATACATGAAACCAATAGTTGTAATAACCGGAAAAGTGTTAGTCCCAAAAGAGTTATATAGAAAAGTACTCACAAACAGTAATCCTATAGAGTTTTTTAATCGATGCCATAGTTCAAACAACTAAACTGAAAGCAAAATCAAATTTTTAGCAACAATGTAGTTTTTCGGAAAAGCTATATTTGTCCTAGAACCATTGGGGGTTAGTGCATTAAATTCCAGTTAACCTGGATATATCTATTATTATCGAATCAACATAACGATTTCGGGACCTATAATAGCACAGAAAATGAATGGTCACAGAGACTTATAGTTCTTGGTGTCAGATATCTGCCTCCAATTAGCGCATAATGGATTATCGGAATGTTCAGAGGTTAAATAAAAGCATTGCAAAACGATAAAATGTTGATAATGACAACATATACTTGAAAATATATAAAACATTTGCCATGCAGTCAACCATAGTTGTTTTTTTTGTATTTCTGTATTATGCAAATCGCACTATTTGAGCAAAAATGATCAACAATGCTTCCAGTTGTTGTAAGTGAATAGTGTTCAGACTTTACGTACTCTATAATAGATAGCATTTAACAGTATTCATACGTTGGTTGGGACAAGAAACCAGAACCTAGTCGTAATTCTTAGACTCAACTTCCCTAACGAGTTCTATATAAATCAATTCACTTTGCCGGCAGGGAATCGGTTCGCTAATTACCGAAGAAACCCGTGTAGAGTTGAACTGAGTATGTAGGTAAGACTACCGAATCCAAAAGGAAAGGTGAATATTAATCCTTGTTCATAATCGTGGTTATAGACACTACTTAATACATCCATAGACAGAAAAACATCATATTAAACAACCTTGTATGAACCTTGCATACCTTGTATACATCTGCAATGAATCTTCTCTTCCACATTTAGTCATAATATTGTGCAAATGGTTGGTATACCTTATTCATATGTATACAAAGTGAAAAGTACTACATTTAAATTCATACATCCACTTCCAAATATATGTATGAATAAATGACAGTTGATCAAAAAGTAACACCCTCTTTCGTCATTTTATGTCCGAGACTTGGCTGTGAATATTGAATATTCTAGTGAAGTCGAGAAAGCATATTTTGAAAGAATAAGAAAGTCAAATAAAATGTTTATTTTGTTCAAAAAATACAATAAAATTTATGATGAGCGAAAAGATCTAGTAATAAAAATCAGGCATACGATTCATATTGGTGTCCTCCTGAGCTCTTCTTAGACTTCTCGCTGCAGAAGCTGTCATCACTATCGCTGCTATCATAGTGTCTAAAATAACATTTAGTCAAATTACAGATACAAAGTCATACCTGTTTGCAAATATCATTTTGTTTGAATTGAGGCAGTCCAAATCATCACTGGTACAGTCATCAGATGAACTGCTGCTGGTCGAGTCATTACCATCATCCAAAGAGCCAACCAACGAACTTTCCATCAAAGGGAGCAACTCGGGCCTTTCCTTAGCTAGTCTGAAAAATAGTATCAGTTTTCCCAAGTAGAAATAAGCGAACCTGCGTAGCCAATGCTTGCTCAAATTGGGTCGACCTCTTACAGTCTTCGGCCATACATAACGTAGATTTACAACGGAACAGTAGTTTTGGGTCACAGCAATGGTATCATCTTCGTTGATGACAACATGCCACCATCCTTTAAAATATTTAAATATTGCATATATATATATGCAAACCTGAAGGAACAAACATGGTTTCTCCTGGACCCTGTCTAGCCTCGATCACAGGATATTCCTTCGGCCAAGAAGAGGAACGAACACGTTTGTATACAGTGTTGAACCAAGTAACTGCTTCATCGGGATGCTTTTCTTTTCCATCCTTGCGTAGTTTGACCCATTCAGCCGGTGCACTTGGATGAATCAGCACCCATCTAAATTAATTTATATGAATTCGTTAATAATTGAGATTAACCTCTTGTGACCCTGAATCAGAGTGTTCCAAGCGCTGGTACCTAGTGGATCAATATGAATAGATGTACCAGAGCGTGCCGGACCCATTACAAACCATCTAAACACTGCATTTATGAAAATAAAGATGCCTTTTTAACCTGTGCGGAGGTCTTCTTTCTGAGTCGGCGTAATTGAATAGATCATCTCGGAACATGGGTGGAATGACGTAATCGTTTAGCATATCCTTCGTTCCGCTACGCTAAAATAAATTAAATAATATACAGAAAACAACAATGTCCTACATTTCCAAAGCTGCTATCGAAGATGTATAGTGGACTATCATCACCATTGTTCTTCATATAGTCGAGATAATACTTCATTCTCAACTTGACGGAGGCCCCATCATCGTCTTCTCCACACTTAAACTTCTGCTCTCCATAATTCTGTGCAAGTTCCTGACAAAAAGATATTATAATTTCAATGAGACTATTTCATACCCTGAGAGTCCAGTTTCTATTCGCGGACCATTCTTCAGTGAATCCAGTAAGAATACATGGAATCCGCGGTTCTTCAAAGTTCTGGCGGAATCCTTCAACGCTCATTTTGGAGCCATCCATTCTGAAGAAATCGAAATAAAGATTTTATTTGATTAAGTTTACCTGATAATATTATCAATTACATAAGGCAGGTTAAACGTGTTGGCATAACCGAGAGCTCCCCATTCATACTTGTGCAGATCTGAACACTTGATGACGTTATTTACGACGTCATCCAACTACCTGAACGTGCTTTTTCCTTTGCTTGCAATACGTGGCTAGCGGCCTCATCTTCTCCAAAGATTGAAGCACCATTTAAGAGGTCGTCCTATAATCAATGGATTAATTTAAAAAAAAACAGATAAACGATAACCTTAATTTCTCCCATAACATCCACAAATTCGGTCCAGCCATAGCTGAGCGCATCCCACCAGCCTTCAGACACTCCAGGAGCCTGCATAGCAAAAACAATAACTACACAAATGGAATAACATCTACTTCAACAACGTTTTGGGGAAATCAAGAATTCTCTGTTAAACTTGATTTCCACGACAACCCATAACAAACTAGACCGCGAGACTACAACATGTTAAAAAAAGATGGGAAACGGGAGATGATTTCAAGAACATCAAAAAATTCAATAGTTCAAGCGGAATAAATTTGAATGCGACCATAACCTAGTAGTTGAAGTCTACCGATCTAGAATGTATCTCTTTTACAGTTTATTCACATAACATCTATGAATTCCTAATGCTGATGCTGAGATATATCCAAAGTCAACTAAGAAAAGCTACGATAGCCAGAAATAAAAGTTTTTATAGGGGTTGCGCAATTAAATAGTACGCTCCAATCGTCTGTCTATAACGAAATATTTTAAAAACGGTCTATAAGAAGCAACGAAACTATTTTAAAAAATCATCCGTTTCTGCAAGTGCTACGTTCATGTTGATGATATGCCCTTCTACCAACGCATCACAAATTCAAATTCGGCTATTGTCCAGTGATCCGCCAATCTCTCGTTAAATTCTTACATTTTTGAAAAAAACTCCTCTCCATCGTTATCGAAACATTTCATCTTCTCCTATGCTCTGTCATGTCGGAGGCCAGGTTGAGTGCTGACGATCCATGTCGGTAAAACCGGATAACCCACGAGATCCGCAGCTGAGCGTCCAGCCATATGTAGATCTTAAAAAAGGGAATTAATGTAATATCACATTGAATAGCTAATGGCAATTTAATTTTGCACTCAACAACGAATATGGAATACATTCAAGGCAGAAAATACTCATATAATATGTTCAGTTTAAAATTAGACTACTATAGCTATAACAATTTTGCATTAAAAATTAAACTTACAGTGTGCGAATCATCATAAGGAAGAGGGACTCCCGAGGAAGTCGTTCTCGACATCGACTGGCCGAGACTGTGGTCAACTTCCAAACATCGGAGAACCAACAGGAGATAGGGACGAGGACGAATGACATCTGCGAGAGGAATATATTAAATTATTAACAGAAGATGTACCATTATTCACCAGCCAATGGCGAATATGCTCCCAAAATTTGTAATTCTCTTCGTACTCCCATTCAGCGACCATTTTGGTGCCTTTGACCATCTAAATGAGAAGTTATAAAAATGGCATTAATGAGATATGTTTAATAAGCTATTCTAAACCCAGCCCCAAGCTCTTGCATATAGAATTGCCGACGACTATAGAAACTGAAGCAACACTGTAAAGACCAGCTATTAATTAGTTAGCATGGGGAATTAATTTGGTGTACAGCAGCATCCCGTCCAGCGCTGTAGTTTTGAATTTCGAAAGGTAGATTTTAGTGGAGTAGATAAGTAATACCATCCAGATAAAATTTATACACGAAGATTTTAAGTCGGATATGTGACGGTCCTTAGGGAATATGCTCCTTATCTGAGTGACAGCCGTTAGCGCTGTTGTCCAGCCTTCAAAATTATTGCACTCCATATACAACCTTGTGTTTCTTTCCATTCAGCTCCATATCTTCTACATCCTTGTCCGGATAGGTGCATTCATTCACATCACTGTACCAGCCGCCATAAACATCTTCGTAGAAATAGCCGAGCACTTTTAGCCTATTCTAAAAAACATTATGCAAATATTGAAAGATAGGCATAACCTCACCCACATGTGCTTCACAGCCGTCTGATGATGCGGCTCCGTATTTGTGACTGCGCATGAATAACATCTAGAGACTGATGTGGAAGGTCACTGCTAACAACATTCAGATCATATCTAAATAAAAGCGGTGAACTAGTTAGTTGTATCCTTCCGAACCTATATTCAGCTAACGAGGCCATTCTGGAGTATGCATGGCAATCATGCAGGGCCACCGCAGTCAGATTGTAGAACACCTTCTCGATATATTTAGTGACGAATTCTAAAATACTTGAATAAAAGAAATTACTCATACTTAAATAGCTATGATCTACCTTCGCTGACAATCAAGTGAGTATGCGTTTGAACACGCAGATCGTTCTCAACGAAGGCACACAGAGGCGGCAGGAACTCCTAAAAATATAATAGCTGTATATAGATAGTTTAGGATCTGATCAGACACAATTTCCAAAAGATGCATTATCGCTCAACCTTACAATTGGCAATCATCTGTCACTTACCTTCTCGATTATTTAATAGAGAAATTGTCTCCATGAATGTAGTTGCGGCAGACCATGACTCTAAACGTATCGTCGAGAATCCGAAAGAGCATCTGAGAACAGCTGGAAAGGAAAGAATTGAAAATGACACATGAAAATATATATCGAACATGGAAACAGTTCTATTTCCGCCGAAAAATATTGGTAAACTCACATGAATGGATGCAAAGTGTGGCATTCTATCGAAAACTGTCTCCCAATAAATAGTAATCAGTATGCGATGGAAGAAGAGGAACGAGCAGTCGGAGACTCTATAAATGCAAAGTATATTCTGGATGTTTGAAGCTAAGAAAGAAGGTAGAATGATTCTTTTCGATTCGTTTGAGTGACGAATCTAATGCATTGTAGGAAATATGAATTCCGGTCAACGTTGTTAGTCACTTTGCTCCTAGCTGACATATATTTTCTGCTTTGTCACTCCGCACTCAACTATGCACCTTTAAATCAGAATATCCAATCGACATAGTGTCCTCATTCGGGACAGCAACCCATCCAATACCGCAAGATCCGCAGATTTGAGAAGATTCTTTAAGTAAACATGCATCATAAAATAATTCGGGGAAACCAAACCTGATATTGGCACAACTCCAGTGCAACTCCGTAAACCTGTAGACGTGTGCTGCTAACTAAAGAAATCCTATCATGAATGAGAGTAGACAGTGGATCTTACAGGCGCTTTTCCGAGCTTCGTCGCCTCCATCATGCAGCTTGTTCTGAATTTGCTCCAGCATATTCAGAATGTGACATCGCCATTGCTGGAGGGCTAGCTGGCAGTTTTCGCTTATTACTGTCCAGTTGTCACTGATCGTAGATGAGAGGTGCTAAAAACAATGTATTTGAACTTTTTTTGGATCAAATGAAAATGATAACATGCACTTGACAGGTGCACTCTTTTTACTTGAATGAAAACTAAACGTATAGAAGTGCATTCCAAAAGACATACTGTCGGATGCGAATTATCATATACGTATAACACTGTCTAGGAAAAGTAAACACATCATAAAAAATAACAATTATACCCTTATAGTTACCAATTACCAATTACCTTAACAGATTGAATAATGTTGAACATGGTATACGTATTGCCTCGTGTTATAACATCATTCGAGGCAGACAGGAATACTTTTACAGAGCGACCCATTACATCTGATAGTCGTGCGCCCTTAAATAGTCATATTTAATTAATATAATTACAAAATGGTCTACCTTTAGACATGATTCCGCAATTTCGAGACTATGTGCAGCATCGCCGACGGTCTTTCTGCTCAATTTGTTGCGTAGAGTTCGCAGCCAGTCATCTACGGCGATTATCTTGGCGACTGCTTGCTGCAGAACCTGATCACAATCGTAGGTAGAGCTAAAAAGTAGCGAATGAATATGAGTTCCTATAATTATCTGTAACAAAATGCTAAGGCCGAATCTCAAACGAAAGCAACATATTAGCTATTCGAAAACTTGCCTTGCTAACTAGACAGTAGTCAGGATTTTGTTGGAGACGATATTTTTCAGGTCATATATTTCCCTCATCTTGAAGTTACATGGATTCCACGTAGTTCAGCCAAAAACCATAAAAACAGACCACCTGGAATTTATATGTAAAAATATCGTTTATTAAATGCAAATTTACCTTTCTATGGCAATGAAAACAGTTTTGCCAACTTTCTTTTCTGGTTGAAGATAGTGCAAATAGTAGAAAACCGTTAGGCCAACGATAGACATCAGCCCTCTTTTGCGCGGAATGTCCGTTTCTATAAAATAAAGAAATGTGAAATATATCTAAGAAAAATAAGCCAGGATTATCACAATGCATGCACACTCACACAAATTCGCAATGATTTCTAAGCCCCAAATTCTTCAGAAAAACCGGGTTTTTTTCACTGTACCTGCTGATTTTCCCATTTTTAATACATTTCCAAAATAATATCCTTAATTCTATGGCTGAACGTGTTATCGTTATCTAGAGCTCCGAAGCTCTGCTCGTAACAGTTCTAAAATGGGATATGAAGAGTGATATCATAATATACTTACCCGTAAACAATAGCCAACCATAAGCTGACCTTCGATGACTGAAAATGAAGACAACAGATTATTGAAGTCCAATGTATCGGCAGAAAACAAAGACGGTTGACAGTTTCAATTGATCGAGTAATTGGTTTGCCTTCATATCTCATCAACCAAGACGTCTTCACGAGCAACAGCTGGCACAAACTCGGTTATCTCCCTAAAATACCGTATCTATTGTTAAAGATAACAGAATCCTGACTACCTCTGACAGGCGAAAATAGTGGCTGCTTTCTGACTATATCCGCAATGTGCATCGCCATTATTCTGAAGGAACATAAATTAGAGAACATCTCCAGTGCATTATAAACCTTCGTAGCACTGCGGAAAAACATCATCTTTGCAACTGCGGCTTCTTTCAACAATTCCTGCAAGCATCTAGTTCTCGTCGCTTGATTAAATCCATAGTCTGAAAATATAATGAAATTAGACTATAATTCGAATACGAATAAAAGAAAAACACGTAAAGGTAATAACACAACTCGATAATCACCTTGGATAGGTCCTGTCGTTAAGATTGCTGTTTTGAGGATGGTTTCAACTGCTGCTTATTTAAATGGTTGACCATTTTCCGTTCTCGTTCCTGAAGATCAGCTACCTTCCATCGCATGGCAGCATTTGACATTGATATTTGTTCATTTTTCGTAGCTCCTAAATATTCAAGTGAAAAAAATCACTGATTTCTATTCTAAATTTCTGATACCCTACAATAATATGCAAATTAGTGCATCAGATTAGAACATTGTCTTTTCTCCCCAAAATGTTATCCAATACGGTTTGCTCGTTAGCGAAAATGCCGCGGTATTGTTTGCACAAAGGGTGTGTAAACCAATTCGTAACCCTACAAGGTTCGCAACCGAATGAATAATCTACAGAGAACAGAAAATGAATCACGAACACATGCGTCTCGCATAAACGAAAGGAATACCTCAGCACATCTCGTTTCTTTCTTGGCCCATTGAATAGGTTCATCTCCGTGAATAACAGCTAACTCTTTTATTTTCGCGCAAACATCTTCTTCAAAAATAATTATTATTACATGCAAATTCATTAAAACACCTACCGATCAGTGACAACATCTTCGAGATCGAGATTGGTGGTTGCCGGAGGACGGAAAACATCTAGAAGTTTACTGCCAGACGATGTCTTTCGTTCGGCAAAGCCTCGTCGTTCGGATCCTTAAAACATAGAAGATCAATATGAGTCTGAATGAAAACAGATGATGACTATAAAACCTTAGTATAGTACTACATATGAAAACAGTAACAATACTATTAATAGAATACGAAATACCAGCTGACCCTCAATAGATAAAATAGACAAACCTGCAGATTGTCCAAGAGATCGCCGTGAACAAACCATTACTACCACTTACCACGAGGCTCAATACGGTACCCTGGAATTCATAATCATCAGCGAATAGATTTATCACGCGAAATATAAAAACATATAGATCAAATAACACGAAAATCGATGATCAATATATTTGAACGTTTTAATTTCGGCATCAATATTGTCAAGGATACAGTGTAGAAAAAGGGAAATGAATTGGCTATGTTATAGCTGACGGGATGGCACTTAGACACAATACAACCAGAAAGCAAGGAAAGCAATGCGAAATTGCGCCATGAGAATAACAACGCAAAAACTAATTGAAAACGAGAACCTTCACAAACAAATAAGGAAACAAATCGTACAGCGAAATGAAACTAGGAATACAAGTGATGCTCGCGCAATATTTTTTTAAATAATCCTTCTGTTGTAGGCTTATAGGAGTGTGAATACGTTATCAAACCGCGGTGCTAATTGGCTCATAATATTTGCATAAAGATAATTAACGCTGAACAGCAATATCTCCATTAAAACATCATCACTTGAATGTAGTATTTTCACACTGACAGAAACATTTCACTGAAAACATGAGCCGTGCCATGGATACATAAATGTAGGAACGATATAATTGATATGCAAATGTATAGATCTATAGATTAATAACGTTAAGTTGTAACTGATAAAAATAGAAAAGGACAAGTAAATAAAATCTAGTTCGTTAGTTCAATCGGGTTATTTGCCGCCAAATCGTAAGAATACGTAAGAAAAAAAGAGACAAGAGAGATAAAGGGGTACGACATGTGATGTGATCTGAAATAGGAAAGAATGAACAGTCTAACTTTAAGAAGACAAAAGAGTACATTCAAGTGTAAATCAAGTAATCTATCTCACTAGTCGGGGCTATTTAGGCCTAGAACCCAAGACGAAACGAAAATAGTTCCATCTTTCACTTCA
This sequence comes from Phasmarhabditis papillosa, assembly GCA_034691345.1. Taxonomy (NCBI): domain Eukaryota; kingdom Metazoa; phylum Nematoda; class Chromadorea; order Rhabditida; family Rhabditidae; genus Pellioditis; species Pellioditis papillosa. The sequence goes on along the minus strand of JAQGAV010004126.1, from coordinate 199 downwards.
CAGTTCAAGCCCTGGGTCCCACTGGGGGGTCCGTCCGTTGGCACGCCGTGAAAGGTATTAAAAATAAAGAGGTAACCGAAATGACGTGAAATATACTGTTCTCTTGCTCTGAGCAAGAGAACAAAAAATTTGGTCAAAAAATTTGCCTTACTATTGCCTTGCTACTTTTTTGACAATTTTTATATTTTTTCTCCTATTT
>JAQGAV010004125.1:0-10933 GCA_034691345.1 Phasmarhabditis papillosa | reverse complement strand
GGCCGGGTAAGGCCGGTTTTTCTTCAGGATCCCGGTTTTTCAGGAATAAATAAGCAAATTTTGGGTTTTTTTGAATTGGCCATTTCTCAGCACAAGGAAATTATTAAAAAATAGCAAAACATAATGGTTCCGGGTGGATTCGAACCCGCGACCTCTCGCTCCCTAGAAAAGGTTCATAATTTATCATTACCCGGCCCGGCCCGACCGGATAGCCATCTCTGATTTACAGTACATTTGTATTTTAAAACATTTAATTATCTTACTGTATCCATCATTTCTGATGCGTAACTTCAGTAGATTTAGTCATCATATTAAAAGAAATAGAAACTGTTATCTCGAACTCTTAAAAATTCAAAAACACAAAAGCCATTGTAATGCCTTCTGTTAAATAATATAAAGATTATTGGCGGAAATTGAAAGATACGGAGCCATCGTGGTTCTGTACAACGATCATTATTGTTAGATAGTTAATCAATCAGACGGAATATTTCTTTTTTCTTTCACATTAGTGTGTGTCTTTTGAATAATAATCAAACAAAATGAAAATGTAATAGCTTCATTTTCCCAAAAGTTTCAGAAATTCCAATTGTGAAAGTCATTCTATAGGAATATGAATGCCGACTGGCCAGTACAGTACTATTTTGTAAGTAATGTATTCTATTTTTAATAAAACCGTAGTTTATCCGTACTTTTTCGTTCTGTTTCCAACCAGAATACCAATATAAATGCGACGTTTCCGAATAGAACTTTGCATCCCTTTATATTTTCATTTTTGTCCATATATTTTATAATCTTTCGCAAATCCTGTGGGATTTACCACTAACCAACCAATTTATACCGAAGCGGTATTACAAAATACTTTATGTTTTTACAATAAAGATGAAAAAGTAAAACTTCAAACGTATTTCACACCTAATTGTAACAAAAAGACCGAAGTTCACAAACATTCATTGCCCTTTTTGCCGTTTAACTTTTCTCATATGAAAATGAGTGTGAACAAACTTTGCCAGCGGCGCTTTTTAGTTTTTAAGCAGGGTGGCCAAAGTGAAAAAGAATTTTATAAGCATACATTTTAGTTTTATTAATTTTTGAATAAAGAATGTTAGAATCGTGTCAATACAGATATTTAACGTCATATAAAGCGCGTTGATGTAGAGCCAGGTAATTGGAACTAAGCCAGGTCGGGCTGGTATTCTACAGTTCGAGAATAATTTTACTTTGAATAATCATTTTGCTATCTTTAGATAACTGTAAGAGCAAAATATAATATTCAAAAATGAACATAATATACTTTTCCACCAAGAAATTAAACCTAAAACCGTTCAACTGAGCTTAGACTTAAACTTTCTGGTCCAGCCGCTCTCTTATATAAGCAAAGCTAATCTGTACAGCGGATTACCACCTTCTAGATAATTCCGCTTATTTTGCTGTGTTCAGTCCTTTAAACACCGTCCTTTAATCCGCCTTGTTAATTCTACCGTAATCCCTACCTCTAGATCAATCGATATAGGCTCCTCCCCCTCCCAATCGACACGCCCACAATTTAAAGAACAATTCGGTCATTTAGAAGAATAGACTGACTATTGGTAGTAATATTATTGTTGTTATCTTTAATATTGTTATATAACACTATAATACTACTTATTCACCTTTTAAAGAAGTACCGATTCTAATCAAATAGTTTCGATTAATGTTATTTTACCTGTTCTCATACAGTCATTTAAATATAATGCTGTTATTTAAGAGAATAATATAATTCAACGATTTTACTCTTTGTGAATTCTTCCTCTACAGGATATTACTACCTTGAAAATGACTTATCCTATATAATTGATCATTTAAAAAGCTTGTTCTTTTATCTTGCTGTCTGTTACATTTAACATATGTTTATGTAGGCCTTTCATAACCAATTGACTGTCGATTCTCAGATTATCTTTGTATTTTGTAGTATTTTAAGTAAAATACGTCTATTACAGACTCTAAAGCGATATCATTAAACGGTAGCGGTGTTAAATATAATGTCTGTAATTTTGATAAAAAGCGCTCTCAACTAAAAGATTTGCAAATATGTTTGTACATGGTACGGAACTAGACATATAGCCACGTATAAAAGAAAAGACTTAATCTAGAAAGAATAGTTTACATCTTTATAAAGTTTATATTTAACTAATTATTCTTAAAATTGTAGGTAGTTTTTAGCTCCAGTTATCATCTTATAATCTTATTTTATCCTTTCTTTACTCAGTTCATTAAGCTTATCCTACTTAGACTTTGCAAATCTTCTTTTAATGACTATAACTGTAAGCTTAGCTTACAAAGATTAAACAGTTGTAGAAGACAGATTCTTAGTTATCATTTAACTTTTGAACAAAAGTTAGGTTGGAAGATACCTCAGCAATAAGATATAAAAAGTTATTCTTATTTAGTTAATACTTCTGTATAATATATATGTTTATAGAATTAGTGAAAACTACTTGTATTCCAAGCATTAAATAACCAGAAAGACTAATATCATCACCTTCCATCTACGGATGAGGTCCATTACCGAAGTTACAAGTTACTAATTTCTTATCCATCGTCTTATCTGAAAATATTCAATAATAATAATAGTTGTTTCTAACCTAGTTAATTAACACGGTGTGTGTTTTAGACTGAATATTAAAGTTTAATACATAGCTTTCCCTATAAAGCATTTAAATTGTTTTTAACAATAATTACTCTAGATGCACACTTTTACCTGTGTAAACTATTCTACATCCCTCTGCATAAATAAAAGTCGGGCCTGCACTATTTGTAAGGTATTCTGCTCGTCTTTTTCAGACAGTCCAGTTTGACCGCATTAAGATTCTAGCCGTTTCCTTCATTATAAAATTCTTATATTCATTAAATTTGGTTTATTTGATTTTTCTGGACGCCCCTTCATTTTAGTGTAAATGGAGCTTCTTTATTCATCTTTTTAATATTGTAACATTTTATTAAAATATAACATTTTCTCTCTATTGAATACCGTAATCCCATCTTTCATATCAGAGGATTAACCTTATCTATTCTCCAATTGCCTGCGTATCCTCTTCTTATGTGATACTCAGTCTTCCAGGATGGTACCTACATTGCCTGCGTATCCACATTCATTTGGCTTCCCAGCTGCCTTTCAAGCGGCTTCATTCTTCAATAATCTAGCAACTTCACAAGCTTCGCTCGACATGGCTGCCACCACCTCAACTACGTCGAATACTCAGACAACGTAAGTATAATCCACAATCAACACTCTCGAATAAGCCTCATCACAGCTTTACAAGATTAACAAGGCTAAGATCACCCATGAAAATAATATTTATGTTTTATTAAGCAATCCTAGATTATAGATAGTCTAATCTTACAGTAAGCCCTGGTCTCTTAGCCTAGTTTCTTAACTTGAAACAATTAAAAATTTGCATAATTATCGTAACTTAGAAGGATGAAACCATTGACTTCTAGATTCAAGGCTGGTAAAAGGCCGGTCCTTTTCCCAAATTTTCGGCTCCGACCCGGGACGCTATTATATGAAACATTAAAAAATCTTCATTTTAACAAATTAAATAGTTGAGAATGTTCACTGTCGTTGCTTCTAACGCCAAAACTAACTCCGAAGTTAGCGTTGTTTCTTAACTCAAACTCTTCAATAGTTTAGTTCCAGTTTCTAATGATATAATTAGGCATGCATTATTTTTGAAAAATGTTCTGAAATTTTGATTCGGGCCGGCCCGCGAAATTCGCAGCACTGTCAAGATTAACAGACTATTCTTATAACCACTTTGCTATTTCAGACATACTCCTGCAAGCCTTTTGTCTGCCTATGGATTTCCCGGCTCCGGCGGGGCTGCTCCTATTGGCTACCGTAACCCGAGTGGAGTTAGGTCTCAACGGGAAAGTACTGATGCTTCTAGAAGGACTGGCAGAAGAGAGAGAACCTCTTTTAATAGAATACAACTGGAGAGACTGGAGTCTCAGTTTAAGATGGGACAGTATCCGGACCTAGGAAAACGAGAGGAAATAGCCATGGATATAGGACTGGCCGAACCGAGAGTCCAGGTTAGTTAAAGGTCTGAAAAGAAAGAAAGCAAACATACCTTTAAAATAAGCAGGTCTTGCCTTAGTAGTTGTGATTTTGTTAGTTTTGGGTTTGCTCAACTGTTTTTTTATTAGCACTAATGTAATAGAGTAAAGAATCTTCCGTGAAAAGCTGTTCAAGTGCATAAACTATTTTCACTTAATATATTCTTGTAACTATTAATATAAATAATATTAATATTATCTAATAAATATAAATAATGTTAATATTATCTTAGGTTTGGTTCAAGAATCGTCGTGCGAAGGACAGACAACTTAAGAAGGCAAATGGACCATTCAGAAGCACATCCGGGTTAGTTTAAAATTAAAATAAACTAACTTTATAACTTTTATAAATAAAATTACAATTCTCAGTCTATCTCTATTTTAATGTTTTCGTTAACAGTAATTATGAAGTATTAATCTTTTTCATCTCGTGAGTATTTCCACCTGAGATTAAGGAATACATAGACTTAAAGCCGGCTTAGCTTGCTTATACTGTTTGTAAATCCTATGTAAATATTAATCTTCTATTTTAATTTATAAAAATACTTAAACTATCATTCTTTCCCTTAATAAGCAGATTTTCATTCATTTTTGTATATGACCGTTGCTTCGAACTAAATCTTACAAAATAACTAATATTCTATACTAAAAACCTTTTTTCAGAGATTCAGATTCACCTCCTCCAGAGCCTAAAATCGACATAAAATCGCTGCAAATGCCGCAGATTCCGATGCCGGGAACAAGAGAATTCGATGCTTTAAGCAAATATAAACTAAAAGTTAAAGAAGAAGAAGCAATTAACTACGAAACTAAATATCTAGATCCAGTGGCCACAGGTTAGTAAAGATAAATGCAGTACAGGCAATGACGGCGTGGCCGAGTGGTTACAGTTGCCGACTCGTAATCTGCGGGGAAGGGACGGGTTCAATCCAAGCAGAACTTTCAGTTTTGAACTAAAATGCACAAGTTTTAATGAGAAGATTGTATTTGAGCCTCAAATATGAGGGTTGTGGAAATAAAATATTAACGTTTGTATAGTTCGAATTCATTTAAGACCTATGATTGTAGTTATTACTGGTTGAAGACTAGATCACTGTGTGCGTACTGCGGGGTGAAATTCATATACAAAAGTGAAATGTATCGTCTTTTGTCTGAGTAAATATGAATCCAATAATTACAATCTGTAGATAGAAAAAACTGTTATTTAGTTCAAGAATATATATTACCCCGCTAGAACCAATCTTAAGAATAATTGTTTTGACTATGAACCCCCTTAACCATCCTGTTACTAAACCAATTAAATAACTTAACTATAACTATATTTTTAGACTGGGCAGCAGCATACGCACTACAGCCTGCGAGTAGTTTCAACGTTTATAATAACTTTTATCAACAAAGTTATAGTTATCAACCGTATGCGGTATATCCAACAACCACCGATTATATGCCTAATAATCCTACTTATTGTGGTCAGATTGGACCTTTGTAAGCAGTTTTTATATTTAAAATAAACTTTAATACCGCTCTGAATATCTTAAAACGAAGTTTTAAGAAAAGTAACGAAAGTAAGGATTGGTATTTTAGGCACAAATAATATTAAGTTACAAGATTGCTTTACACATTCTGATATTTTAAATGTAACTTGAATAATTAACTTAATTTCTTTCTATTATATAACGTCTATTACCGTCTGATATTAGTAAAGGTGTTGTATACATTTGTATAGGATGTTTAAAACAAAGGAAATAACCGTTTAACACGTTCTTCTTGCTAAACGGAACGATTTAGATTGTTTTATAAGCTCTTGTAAACGATTATATTATTCAACGGCCCGTCTATTTATTAATTAAGTCGGAGTGTCACCATTCCATCTATTTAATTTTAACACAGCTTTAATGTACATAATGTAACTTCTTTCTTTTTCTAAAGTTTTTATCTTCTTTTTTAACTTCTTCTAGGAACTTTTGTTCTCACTTTATATGCATATTTGTCAAATTATATTTTAAATAAACAAAATTATTTTTATTAATCGATGTTAAGTTTGCGTCACAGAAGCCATATTTGTTGTATAGAAAAGGGTTTCTTTTAGTAATTAAGGGAAGCTCGTTCCTCACGAAGGGATTCATATGAAGCTAGTGAGGAAGTTTTAGCCGAAATATAGGGGGGATAACCCAAAACTATGAAACCTATGAATTATGTCACCATCATTAACCTAGCTCATTTAAGCAAAAGTTGTTTCTCATGAAGACTGCACGTCTAGTTGTTGCAACAAACGACCGGTATTCGGGGACTAAAAATAGGCATTTAAAATAGAGTCGATTCATTTTCTATAACTATACATCTACTATTGATATAATATTTAGTCTTTTGCGAGTGATGAGCTATAAAATAATCGTATGTGATATATAAAATCTATTTAGAATTTCGTATATCCGACTGGTCTTTCATTATTTGTTGTATATCGCCATATCTACTTTCATAACAGCTAACAAATTATAGAATGAAACTTTGGGATTCCAAAGATTTACATTAGCTGAGGTTCAAATTTGGAAAATGGATATCTTGCTACGATTGTCTCGCACATTCGGTTACTGTAGCGTTCCATAAATGTAATATTTCTAGACACAGCGTTTTTAAAGTACATCTTCTTTTAAACTTGAACTACAAATTGCATAAGACACAGTATATCTTTGTGTAGCATACCTTGTTTTCATCTTTTGAAGGTCTAATTCCATATTTCTATTAACTAACCTTCTAATCCACTTATCTACTTACTTTATTTGTCTTAACACCTTAGTAAAAAAAGTGCCGGTATTACGCAAGTAGCACGCAAGTAGCAAGTAAAACACTTGAAAACTGCTAATAAAGGCGGAATTTCTGTCAGAAAGGCAGTTTATAAGTACTTGTCACCTAGAACAAGACCTTGCTAATAGTAGAATAAATATGGTCACTAGTTAGGGAGTTTTGTTTTAATTTTAATATTAATTACATTAATATTTTTGTATACAATACTATGTTATTAGTTATAGTATATAACAGAAAGAAGACTGCAGTGCGCGGTGTTGTGTAAAGTTTGGATAATCGCTCGTTCTGTGGCAAAATTGGAAAACCATTATATGGTTTGAAGCGCAATTTTTTGTTTGTTGTTAGAAAAATATTATTATACTAGTTTTATTTTGTATCATATTCAGAAAAAGACAAATACGCAATTGCGGAAGCCTACGTATACCACCGCACTCGGCGGTCTTTTGTTTCTTATAGACTATACCGAGTATAGTATTTAGGTCTATTTTAGATAAATATGTTTTAACTAAACCCTTATGAGCTGAAATGATAATTTATTTATAACAAATAGGCCGATAGTCCGGTAAAAATGTATTCTTAAACCATATATTCTATATTTAGAGTGAGGTTTCCAATGCAGTATCACAAGGAGCAGCGGTGTTATATAAAAATAAAGGGAAATTATCTGTATCTTAAAGTCTTTTTTCTAAATTACATTCATTATAATATAACACCGTCTTTTTACCAGATACTATGCTGGAAACCTCGCTATTCATAGAGACCCATCCAGTAATACTAAGAATTATGGAATCAATATCTTTGAACTTCTTCTATTTAGCCTTTAGTTCAACGAGTACTCTCTAATGCTTATTGCCAGTGTAACAATCCGGGTTTACTAAGCCCTTATGGTATTTAATCAAACGTTAAAACATAGACTAAACTATTGAATAAGTATATACTTTGTATTTTACAAAACTAATCATTTAATATTTTGTATTTATAATCCTTAGATTATCCCTATGTTCTGCACTAATCGCCCACAACCAGTTACGTCAAATTAATCAATATTTAAATATTTATTTTATTAAAAATAATGAATGTTATTTAAAGTTTGTAACTGAACGGGATATTTGCATATAAGACTCGACTCTTCTTTATATAACACCTTAGCTACTATCATTTATGACTATTCCTAAAAGAAACTATATTTACATATAATGAATGCTGTAATACAAAATACGGTAATCGCTTGACCTGCGTATCTTATTTGTAATCGATCTTGACCGCCCGCAGTGTTAACAAAGTAATTCGATATTTGACACCCGCGGCTTGCTTTTACCATACCGCGTCAATCTAAGAAGCATGTTTCTATTGCTTTGAAGCTTATTTCTAAAACACAGTTTGAACTTAGAGTTACAGTATGCCGAGAGTCCTTTAAGTGATAGAAATGGCACCTGTCTCCGTATTGAAATGTCGGTAGAATAAAGGACACTTAAGTAAATATAAATATTAAAGAGTAATGGATTATGTAATGAAAGATGAGTGTTCTGAAGAGAAGGGACATTCCAATAATAAGCTATTAGCAATGGAAATGGGAAAGGAATAAGACATTTAAATATAAGAAATAATCATTCTCTCTGAAAAGAAAACGTTTTCTAAGCTTACATTTTGCCATAAAGGTGCTTCAGTTTTATTATTCCAACTACTATCTTTAACTATTTATCCAAAGCCGATAAAAGTTAATAATAATAATTATTATTATTCAGAATCGGTTTGATCACAGGTTGTGAGATCTTAAGTCATCTGAGTGGTTATTTTCTGCCATTTCGGTTGGTCCGTCCTTGCCAGAGTCATCCAGGACAAAAGTTACTTTTGGGAAAGAAATGCCGGCTGTCGAAAACCCCCCTCCTTAAAAACTATAGACGGCTCCTTTCTAACATTCAGTCTTCGAGTGATTCAGAGAACGAAACATATTCTATTTGATTGTCTAGCTAGGTATTCATGGGGTTTTGCATAAAATGAATAAAAGATGGGCCTTTATACCGCACGTTTTGTTTGATAAGGAATATTTATGAAACTTTAAAAATTTTAAACCCAAATTGTGAATATTTAAATGATTTTAAAATAAAAAGCTCTTTTCTAACAATACTTTAGGAAAACAAGGAAACCCAATCCAAGACAAAATAATAAATAAATGTATGTATTATATAATAATACTATAATAATATATATAATATAATCTATCCAATATAAGGACAACTATGGTCTTTTATGTTGTTCTCATACAGAGTTGAATTACAGTAACCACATGTCTTTCTGCATATCCGAAATGCTAATGGGGCGCCATTACCCGTACAGTCTAACTGATTATTGTAGTGCCAGCCATCTCGCTGTAAAGACATTGTTATATGAAACAAATAATAACACTTCGTGTTTCGTATTTTAGTTAAAAGAAGATCAGGAGGCTCTATAAAAGGTATAATTTGTGTCTAGTTTTTAGAAAGGTAATATACCAGTTATAAAGGTATATAAGTAGTTTCCATATTATATGTATATAATAAATGGGAGATCGGTCTTACACCACCTAGGGCTATATTTGCAGAACTGGTTTACCGGTGTACCGTTTTACTGGTAAATTATCAATCCTGGTTTACCGGTACAATATTTTAATGCACAAAACTATTTTACCATTTCACATCTTTCTATTCAAAAACCTTATCGAATACGCCCTCTATCTAACACTGTATCACTACAATAAGAGAGTTTTGTAATTGTAAATATCTTTTTATTCTAGTTCTGAGGCAGACTAACAAGTGCTTATGGTTAGAGTTAATATATGGTCGGGTATGTCCTTTTGGTAAGTTTATATAAACTATTCTGTTAATTACATATACTTATTAACAAACTTAATATCTTTTTAATAAATAGAACTTCCTTTTAAATATAGGTCTAATTACAAATCTCTTATATACCAATAAATAACTACTAACTCACCCTATTTACAAAACTCCTACAGTAGTCTGCATTATGTCTATCGAAACACTGTTTAGAATAGTCGCCCTTGGCGAAAAGGCGAAGACCGACCTCCTGAAAGAAAATGCAAAGTAGTTCAGATAGAGTTTTATTCTCGAACTGGAAACAGATTGAAAGGTCAGGTTACTGTAGTTATTTCAAACTAACAAAAAAAAGACAAACAAAACTACCCAAAACTATAAATTACAATTCGTTCAAGTTAAATAAACAAAATAGATAGCGAAAGAAGAGTTTGGCATGTATTTCTGCGGTAAAACATGCGGTTTTCCGTTTTTTACTTTTATTTATGATGCTTACTGTAACATTTGTTCCACACGTGTGACAGCACTGTAAAATTGCAAAATCAACCTCCATCTCACATCTGAAAAGATTAAAAAGACGTAATAATAAACGTTTGAAACCTAATTATAAAATCATATTAAAATTGGAAAGCTTCGCTATAAAAGAATTAAAGCTATGTGAGGAGGCATATATTTAGAGGCAGTTTGCCTCTAAATATTGCTGCGGGTGGTCCAGGTTCTGAACACTCCACGACGATGCTTGAATATTATTTTACAAACCAAAACAAACTTAAGTGTTCTCGAAATAATCGAAACAACTGTTTGTAGCCGTTGTTTTACGTTTATCATTTAATGATTAATGAATATATTTTGTACTAGTCGCTAGGTTTCCAGCACGGTATCCTGCGAGCTACATGAAAAACAAAAATGAAAAATTGGGGAATGGGAGTGTTTTAATTAAATATACATAAATTATTTTGTAACACTGCCTTACTCTTTCTGCTGAAAGCTAGAGTTTAATACAGACTATAATTAGATGTCAAAGATCGCATTTTCTATTGTTATCTACTTTATTTGTAAGAGAACTTCAACTACAAACCTTCTGTGCCCGTATACACCAATGTCCCGAGGATCGGAGCGGAGCGGATATTAGCTATAGGGTGCCATTAGCCCTGGGGCGCCTTTACAACATCCGGGATGTCCCGAGGGTTTGAGCTCGGGATATTTTTTCCATCTAATCA
>JAQGAV010004124.1:0-10938 GCA_034691345.1 Phasmarhabditis papillosa | reverse complement strand
TGATCGCGGGTGGTAAAATTATTCCAAGAAAGAGTGAAGTAGCTGAGGTGGGCGAATAGTTTTGATCCTTTACAGTTCATATTCTTAGATATGGCGTGTTTGCTACGAGAATTTGGCCCAAACACATGCTCCTGCAGAAATGCTGCAGTTTGTGGAAGAACGATTTCATGGAATTTCTACAAAGACTTTGGTGAGTATTGTATTTTTTAAGGTGGTCTATCATAGTTAACAAAGTTATGCGTGGACTTAACCGTCTCTTTTAGCTCAAAGATGCAACCAAACATGAGCTGTTCCGTGGTTCAAGAGTGCAGTTTCACCAAGCTCCCCGATTTATTGGATTCAAGCCAATGCAATATGTACAGGTTTTGAAATAATTATCTACCAGAGTGACGTAATGTTTATAGGTGGACGTCATTGATTTTGAGGAGACGCTGTATGGAGACCATTATTACTCCCAAGCACTAATCGTTACCGATCTTTACTCTGGATTCTGCTTCGGTCGAGCTCTCTCATTCGGATCGGACCAGTCATTCATTGTGAGACATCTGATGGATATATTTGGTACTTTCGCTCCACCACGTATGTTTTATCGTATAAACGAATATAAAATTCGTAAATTACAGAAGGATATCGGTCATGGAGTGTTCAGTCATCAGAAGCAATTCAGGAGGTGATGGTAGATATCGAACAGCTTTTCAAAGTGACCATCAAGAATCTGGGCCTGGCTGTAAGTTTGTCAAGTTGTAGCATTAAATGGTATTAATGTTTAGAATTCATGCACAAACCAGCTGGTCAGAGGGATTTACAACCGCGCAGAAAACCACCTTGGATCAAAGAGTAGATGGGTGGAGGCTCTTCCGTTTGCCATTATGGACTACAATCAGAAGCCGAACAAACAGTTTGAAATGGCTCTCAGTCCATTCGAGGTGAGATGTGTTTTTCATTCGTTTTTCGGGAAGCTCACATTTCAACTAAAGTTATTTGTTTGCCGGCATTATCAAAACGAGTTCCCCTGAAATAAGCAGAATTTTCCATGCCGAGCAATTTTTAGTGGTCAAAAGTAGGGGGTCCTTCCTGATAAATTTTAACGTGAAAAGTCTTCCATCGGCTTCCAGTTCTTCCGGTGGTGGACTAGTTATTTTGGTCTTTATACATCTTATTACTAATTATTTTTCTCAAGGAATCTACAGCTAACAAATTAAGAGTCCTCCTTGTTTTCCAGCTCAATGTTCCACCCATGTCCTCGATCGCTCTAAATGTTATACAATTGTATATGCTTACATTTAGATTATGTTCGGTCGTAGGCCTTGGAAAAGCGACGATGTTCCACCGTGGATAGACAAGAATGCTGTTGAAGCGGAGATCAGATTATTTGAACGTATGTGCAAATGAATGACTATCTTACGCTGTATCTTATATATATTCAGAGAAGAAAAATGGTGAGAAAGAAAATGATACTGCTCCAGGGAAGAAGAAGAAGAGAAAACGAGTGCTTCCAACGGATATTGTTATTAAGGTATTAAGATGCATGCTTAGTGTAATTATTAATGCGCTTAAGAAAGAATTACTACCGTTCACAGATGTTGGTAATCAACCGAAAGATACCGCCACAGTTAATGATCGAGAAAAGGTTTGCGAATATAAGGCTGAAAGTTATACTTTCTGATTTTTTTAAAGATACGACTCACTTTGCGAAATCCTTACCCGCCACTCTTTGATGTGGATGGAAAGTTAAATTCCGCTGGAACTGGTCACCTTTTTGAACCAGGAGATAAAGTTTTCGTGAGTATATAACTGTTTATGGTGGCAACAAATTAATTTAAGGTGAAAAATCCGGTATATGACATTCGTTTGCGGCCAAAGAAGCCACCTCCAAATCCATTGGCTAGATATTTTCGTGGATGCATCTTATATCGCGATGATAAAGATGTGAACTTCTTGTACAGAGTAAGACTGATCTATTTTAAACGAAGGTATATGAACCTACTAGGTTGTTTACTGGGATGATGATGCTAATGTTGTTGAAGCTATGGATCCACAATTATGGCCCGCTCCGGGCGATGGTATGCTAATGTAAATGTGTAATGTGAACATTTTTAATAGGGTATGATTGTGGAGAAGGTTGGTTTAGTCCATGGGATATTACGCCGTCCACTCCTCACATAGCCAAAGAACGAGCCGTCGGTAATGTCATCATAAGAATTGTTTTCTATGTATTTTATATTTTAAGTTATTCGTAGACAACTGCCACCACCACCTGATGTACCAGCAGTGAGTTCGGGTGCGCGTTGTCGATGTGGAGTTGCTGAATGCAAAGCCTTTTTCAACTTGAAATGTCCAAATAAACTATCTGCCAAATGTTGCAATAAGGTACGTAATACCACAGAAGGAGATATGTTCTAGAGTAATGCTTTCAGTTGCCTAAACCATGCAACTATCACAGCAAACCAGTGGCTGTTGGTACACCTCCGAATATACCTATTAAGAAGGTATGCACATGATTGGTTGACTTATACGTCTAATATTTTTCTAGGAGCCATTTGCCAGTAATCTATCCTTGATCACATTTGATCGCATGAGAGCTCGTGGAATAAAGGTTGAACCATATGCGTCGTCGTACAAGTCTCGAGTAAAACGAGAGATTAAGTCGTCTGAAAGAGATCCACGTTGGGGTTTCGAGTAAGTTTACAGAATTGACACATTACTTATGGTTACTCGTCGTACTGGTTAGAGTGAACATGCATTCATTTATATATATATTCCGGTAGAATTGTGTAACGAGGAATATGCATTCTTTTTACGTTGAGTACCTACTACTCCTAGATATTACAGTCATCAGTCATTGATTTTGCAGTAATGGCAAACTAGTAGCTTTCGATGGTCCGCCGGCAAGAAGATCATTACCACAGAGTGTAGCTGAGAGAATGGCTCGATTTACAAATATGAGAAGAGTTTGGCCACCTAATATTAACAACAACAAGGTAATTATTACAAGTAATGGTAAATCTTATAAATGAATTTTCAGCCTAAAGTGAATATATCGAATGTTGAACCGAAGAAGCTTCTAAAAGAAGTGAAAATAGAAGTTGAATCTCAGTCTGTTCCCGAAACTGAAACACCATCAGCCGATCTATCCGTTGCCTTCGTCGAAGAAGTTGAAGATTCGACATCATTCGCCGAGCCTACCACATCAATACAATCTCCTGCTATAAGGAAGAGCTGCAGAATTCCTAAACCCAAGAAGTTTTCGGACGGTTAGTTTATGCTAGTAGCGAGTATTTTATAATATCTATTATTTGAGATGAATCACGAAGTCCATCATCGGTTCGTGCCGACACTGATTCGACCACTAATAACTTGCGTCGAGTTTCAAACGAGAGTACTCCGACTAAGAACAGTGGCTTACTAAAGAATACTTTGATGAAAGGTATAGGTCCCAGACGTTTTGTTTTATGTGTAGTTTTGAGGTTCTGCGCTCAGTCTTTCGGAAGCTAGTAGTCGAAGAACCGAAATATTCCTCGCTAGAAAAAGGTGTCTAAAGACACCAGATGCTACACCCAAAATGGAAAGCATTCCGACGAAACGAATCAAGGAATCTGGTGAGTTTTGATGATATTTCATTTGATAAAAAGTCATTATGGAACAATTTTTCAGCCGTGCGTATTCCTACATTATTGGAACTGAAGCAAAACATGGATTGTTTTCGAATAAAGGAGCTGCAGGGCAAATGTACAGAATAAATTGCATATGTTTTTCATTTTAATAATTTTAAATAAATATATATATTTGGTAATACTTCTTTTTCCCATCTTTTTAAAAACTTGAGATTTTCGCATATCATGTAATAGGTGTTTTGAGTTTTACATTGAATGGCTGTGATAAATTTCGAATGCATCATCGTTTGATCCAATAGAGCAGAGACGAATTACTGGAGATATCGATCTGCTATATATATCCATCTGACTTGACCGTGCACTTATATACTACACGGTTTTTTGAAAAGCCTTAATGTGCCTATACCATATGTGCTGCAACTTCAAGAAATGCGAGAGAATCAAGAAAACTAATAACTTATTTTCATAAACTTCTTTATACAAAAAAACCGTAATATATTTAGCAAGTTATGCTGTCACCGAGTTATATTAATAAATATTATAAAATGATAAATTACTTATGCTTGAACCATTTCGGCTGTGACTCCGGAGGAACTGGGGATGTGGCCGATGGTTTGTAGTCCGGTCCTGGTCTCTTGCTTGTGCGATTTTCCACGGAGACCTCAACACCGGTGTACTTCTTGAATGTGGTATTTACAGATAGCCTGAAATCAAAAATAGTTGAAAAATTGCATCTCTACGAACCATTCGGAGCTTATTGAATCTGCTTCAACTTTGGTAACACATTGGAGGCCAGATATACTCTGTCCTAAAGCAAATAAAGTATATGTAAGTATATATGCCACTATTAATTACGTATATCTGCACCCTCCACTTTGACAATGATCGATGAATTTGGGGCACAGTTCGTTTCGACCAAATTCTTAGACTCCGAGTTTTCCACATTTTCATGCCATGCGAACTTCAGATCATTCTTCTGGACGTTGGGCAAGATGGTAGAGATAAATTCGAATATGCGAGAACCTAAAGAAGAAATATGTATATACTAAATTAATAAAGCAACTCACTTGGCTCTGCACTGATGAAATTAGCCTGTAAAATATAGTTACCCATAGTGAAACGCAGTACACTATGCTTGTAGGCGCATATCTTTAAATCTCTATTCTTTCTGTCGATAAATTCTTTCGGCAGCAAAGCTCGATTAGTGTGTTGATTACTGTAAAATTATTAAACATGTTGTGAAATATTTATACTGCGTACACTTGTTGTCGCAGATCCTTCTGATACGATTTGAGATCATCTGCACCGACATCATAGAAGGAATCATCAGCAACTGGTTCCTGCTGTTCTACTACATTGAGCAACTCGCTAAAAATATAACGTATGTGCTAATCTCGGCGAGTTAAATTACGCTCGCGAAAAATAAACAGCTCTTCTGTCACACGGATCGGGATATGCTGGCAATGCAGGCGATGGGATAGCCTAGATATATTTCAATTTGAAAAGACATCCAAGCTGACAAATACCTCTGTCTCCATTTCTTCTGATGCAACGACTAGGCTAGATAAGGGAATCCTGCCCTCGTTGGCAAGAATTTCCGAAATGTTACTCGACGCTTCAGCCTAAAAAGTAAACCATCATCTCTAGTCATTTTAGAGAAAACAAACCTGGTGCAACATTCGTGTTAAGGCCTCCAGCCGAGATGATGTTGGGACAACATTGTTGCTGTTCG
This sequence comes from Phasmarhabditis papillosa, assembly GCA_034691345.1. Classification (NCBI taxonomy): domain Eukaryota; kingdom Metazoa; phylum Nematoda; class Chromadorea; order Rhabditida; family Rhabditidae; genus Pellioditis; species Pellioditis papillosa. The sequence continues at coordinate 5,592 of JAQGAV010004124.1, read as the reverse complement.
TGACAGGTATACGATCTGGCAAGTTGAATTGCCTGTAACCATTTGTAAATTAACACAAAGACGTAGTTAATATTTACATCATATTGTCATTCTGTGGGACCGGTGGAGGGGTTGGAAGACGATCAGCGAGCAACGGGTTATTATCCGTCCTGAACACGATAAGTTTTGAAAATAAAAGAATAAAGGTTACATTTGTCCAGGTAATTCGGAGAAGTCCATTACATTATCCACTGTCGGTGGTTCCTGTTCCTTGCGTAGACGAATTTCTTCCTCGAATCTCTGCAGAAAGTAAGAGTAATACACATTAAACATTTAACCGCGATACCCGTTGCCGCTCGGCTTCCAGTCGATCGCGATCCTCGTTTTCGTTCTTCATCTTTTCATACTGCATAGAGAGCTCATTCAGCTTCCTTTCGTTTTCAGCAACTCGGGCATCAATTGCGGCTTTTTGTTCTTCTGTGAGCTGGCATTTGGAGAACCTATAGATAAATAGACTATTTATGTCGGCTCCATTGAACTAACCGTAAAAGGTGTTTTCCTCCAGCAGCGCCAATTTTAGACAGCGTCGTTTGTCTAAGCTCATCCCCGGTGTACTAAAATTATCATATAAATAAGACGAAACACCTCCGACTATATACCTGAATATTCATATACATAATTGATGGAATTCCATCGTCAGTGGCTAGCAGTTCTTGGCCTGAGTGCTTTGAAAATTCTGCAACTACATTTTCCAGTGTGCTTTCTGTACAGAAAGTAAGCTGCTTTCTTGTTCCATCAGGCAGCTAAAGAACACAATTAGACGAAGTATGTGAAAATATTGGAAACCTGAAGAGCAATATCGGTTGTCGTCGAGACTGCGGCCGTCGAAGACGCCAATTCGATCGTGGCGTTGTTTGGAAGACCACTCAATCGGAAAGGAAGAGACAGATCGACCAGGCGTCCTCTATTCCTAGCTTCCACTTTGTTTGCTTCGTATCCCTGCTTCAGACATGCTTCTTCGACGACCTGATAGATGACATAAATAAATTAAACCATAATACAAAATACCTGTCTGAGGGGAGTTCCAGCAGTGACTTTGATGACGCAGCGTCTTGCATTTGGACAGACCACTGTTATGCTACTCATCGTAATGAAGTAGTCTCTGCAACAATGATCCAGAAATCATCATTCTGAACAAAATTTTCAAATCATCAATCGAAGCGGCGGTTAGTTTAATAGTGCCAGGTAGAAAAATACCGATGCGCCCGCTGCAAAACCGAACCGATACAGAAATCATTGCTTGAGGTTTTTAAAGAAGAAAATTATTATATATGATTAATTTCTCCTTAGTTTTCAGTATTTTATATGTGGTTGGCTTCCAACTCTAGCTCAATACCAGCAAAGAAAGGTATTATGGACTTGCTACGCTATATTGGAAGGCTGTTTTTATGAAGGTTTTATTTAGTGAAGCCATTTTAAGTTGATTGATTTTATAATTCCACACATTTACGATCTTTTGTATACTGCTGAAGTATGTATACGGAGAGTAACCAATTATGCCTGCTTTGATCTGTAGTTAATTATTTTAATATGACACTGGATCATATCAGCAACTTCAAAAACTCAACTATGATTTTGCTACTGTTTGAAAGAAAGTATATATCACCAATCAGCTAGTATTTGTAGTAGCAGAACATTTTACCATATTAGTTAGTTCATCATTTTGGGATATATTATGCCTCTCGTGCTAACGAATGTGTTTTGGTGGAGCATTGATAGAAACATTGCGTGGCACACAAGTTGCTGTTTTTCCGGCATCAGCTTTCACTCGAATGTGAATGTTAGAAATATATCCACATCACTATATACATTTGAATTCCTTATATTAATAACCAAATTATCAGTTCTGATCTTATATATAATAATACACTTTACAATTATCTTTTCCCCCACTTGATTCAATTTGATTTATCAGTTGGTAGTCTTTACAGACCGATGGTTCAGCTCTCGCTGGACTTTTTGTTTTTAAGGAGGTTGGGGACCCTCCTTAAATTATTATTTCCACTTCATCGAAAGTCAAGAACTACAATTCTTGCGATTGTTGTTGTGATTACTTCAATATTAGGTAAGTTGCATACCTTAAACTATAAATAATTAAATACAAAGCTATCCAACACAATATTTAGATCAAGTAACAACCTATTTCGTCGGAATCCTCGCAAGTGAATTCTACGTTGTGCTCGGTAACAAAGACTTGGCATCGTTCAAGCTGCTCGCAGGAAAAGCCGTATTCATTGTATTTTTAAAGGCTGCCGTGAGTTTTACAGTCACTAATTGTATTTTAAACATTTATATTTCAGACTCTTTCTTTGATAAAATATTTCTCTTCGACGCTTGCCATAAGATGCAGAGAAATATGCAATTTCACCCTGCATCGGCTGTATTTCAAGAGACAGGCTTTCTACAAACTGCTCACCGCTGCGGATCACCTGGATAATCCGTAAGTACCAAGGAAGTTTAGTAATAGAAATACAACTTCACAATTATAATGAATAACATAATGGTTATACCGGGTAAAAGGAAATAGGAGAAGTATTTATACAAATTATTACAATGTATCTTCATTGTCGAACCTAAGCAGTGTTCAATAATGCGTTATTTAGTTCACATCATTACTTTGTTTCTAATAACTAATAAATACCACATAATATACTATATTATACACTATTATAAATAATAATAGTTACTAATAGCCTATTATTTCACCTTAGTTTGTAAAAATATTTAATATACGCTACCCTATATTCATACCTGTTACGGCCCGGCCCGACTCGGCCCGCACTTTTTCTATTACTAACATTTATTAATTTGCAAAACTAATGTCCTCGGCGGGGATCGAACCTTGACCTCTTGCTCCATATTTTCCTCGATGCGGGCCCGCACTTTTCGACAGGTATGCCTATATCACAAAACATGACATTTCTCATAAGGATTGCTTTGAAACCTCGCTAAACAACCCCAATAATATCTGACATAATCATGTTTTCAGTGACCAACGGATGACTCAAGACGTAGACAAAACAACTCAGATACTCGCTTGTGATCTTCTTGGACCCATCGTAGTTGCTCCGTTGATCATCATTTACTACTCATATCTAACATTTGACAGGTGAGTGAGACGGACCTCCCAGAACTCTTTTCTGACCCCAATTCGCGCCCCCTTCAATGAAACTTACAGAAAACAGAAAACAAAACGGAACTGTTTTGAAGGCGATTGAAAAAGTTTTCAGTTCAAACGAGTTTTGTCTTTTGGGAGTTCCAGTACCTGCGGTCGTATTCACCAACGCTCCCGCCGCGGGAGTGGGAGCTTTCATTCCCGGTGGGAGGAAAAACTGCTCCCGACCCTAATCCACGGGAACAAAAATCGCTCCCGGGAGCAGCATTTTGAACACACGGGAACACACGGGAGAAATGGTGAATACCGTTTTGCCGGGAGCACTCCCGTGGGAGCAGTTTTTGCACCCGTTTCCGTGGAGGGAGCGTTGGGGAATACGGCCACAGGTATCTTGGGGACAAAGGTCTCTGGGAGATCGAAAAAAACCCAAATTTCAAAAAGTAATGCTGTAGAAAAGTAATTTATTCGGAAAATAGTCCTATTTTTATTAGGATTAGGCACTCATGCCACTCTTATTTAACTTTAGCCCCACTCTGTGTAACCTTTACTTCAGCTTTTTTGAAATTTTTCATTATTTCGGCCCCCAAGATACCTGGCTGAGTTCCAGTGATACAGTTACACTTATCTTTTGTGGTTTCTCTCTACTTTTTATAAAATAATTGCAACAATATGGAGTGACTAGTCGATTTGGTTGCATATTTCTTGTGCAATTGTTCGTTCTATGCATTGTTCCCTTCCGATAAGCGGAATTCAGTCACTGATATATGATGGCTATTGAATTACAACCAGAACAGTAGCCGAAAGTGCACGGCATTCTAATCAAAAAAGAAAGAGTCTGGTATCGGGGGGATGGTGCCTAGCAAAGAATGGTTCTATTGAAGTAGGGACTAGGATTAGGCCGGGATCCAGGTCCTGGACGGATTAACACTCGGAAAATGCGAAAATTCTATTTACTGTCCCGAATGCCCAGCCTAGTAGAATTCGTTGATCCAACAATCTTATTAGCGAGGACTATAAGATTAAACAAGTTATCCAAGAACTTGAAATGGTTAAAAAAAATCACTCGGGTATTCCCAGTTAAATTGAAAACAATAAAAGAGAACATTTGAACTTGCACAAAAGTTACAACTCAAAGAATATTTGAATATCTTCTAATTTTTTCAGTTCCGGATGGTTGGGTCCCTTCGCGATCTACATCTACTTCATTGTGATTACGGTAGTCAATAAGTTCCTTCTTTCTCCGATTGTCGGATTAGTTGGAGAACAAGAGAAACGGGAAGGAGACTTTAGGTAACTCTTTAGATTCGTTATATAACAACGCCGTCTATTTTAGACAACGGCATATGGAAGTTCGCTCTAATGTTGAATCCGTAGCTTTCTACCACTCCGGCCTTTTGGAGAATGTACTAGCCAATCAGAAGCTAAATTCACTCCTAAAAACTCAGGTACACAAAATTAGAAACTATAAAATTTAAAGCAGGGCTGGGAAAAGGCCCGTTTATCAAATTTTCGGCCCCGACCCGGCCCGGTTGGCGCCGGCCCGTCAAACTCAAGCCCTGATTTAAACTCTCTTTTTTAGAAAAAGTTGGTTGAATGGAGGTTCCTTCTATGTTTTATGACAAGTGTTTTTGAATACTTTGGCGGTATTCTGTCATATTTCATTATTGGAATCCCAATATTCCTAACGCACGCTTATGACAATTTGAGTGGAACCGAACTTAATGGAGTTGTATCGAGGGTAGGTTCACTTTAAACTTTAAGCTCACGATAGAGCATCTAGCCTGGCTTTTGAACCCAGCTTGTTATAGCCATGCCCCCCAAAAAAATTTGCAAAAATAAGCCTAGGACGGGAATCAACCCTGAATTCTTGCTTGATAATTTTATGTAGCAGTATATCAAAGCCGGCTTTTGTTGGCCTGGCCAGGCTAGATTAACAGCCCTGGCTCACGATAATAGATCACGGCTCGCCGCGCCCTAATAGAACGGGACAGAGCTAATTCAAATGGTGAAATCTTGGAGCTCATACCGTGTCTTATTTTGTTAAAAAATTTATGTTAATTCATATATCATTGAAAGGCCACAGCTGAATCTGGCAACTGAGTTTTTTCGAATGATTCCGTTGAAGCTTTCTAAAGAAAAATGAACTTTAATTTTAAAATGAGAGCACAGTCCTTTAACTCCACTGTCTCTGTTGGAGAGCCGTGAGATTGTAAGAATAGATATTTACCCCGGGCCAGCGGTTGGAATGTGGCGTCCTTGGACAAAATTCCGAGCCGATTTTTGGAAGGCTGCGGCCCAGACCGGACCCAGACCCTGCTGGCTCGTCAAACTACCACCCTTGAAATTTAGATAATTTCACTAGGCAAAACTAAAACTTGCTCCCAAACAAGTAAATACCCGTTCCCTGTTTTTACGTATTTTAACATATACATACTTTC
>JAQGAV010004123.1:0-10939 GCA_034691345.1 Phasmarhabditis papillosa | reverse complement strand
GCTCCATGGAGGAATCAAAAGCAAAATTAAATAGTATATAAAATATTAAAATAAAAATTATTATTTAGGAAAAATAGACTAATACACCGAATTTGCGCCTTCGTTTATATTGCTCCCGCCATGGGTGCGTTCCCGCCGTTCTTGCATACCGCTGTACCCTCAAGGGTAGCTACCCGCCAAGGGTGATCCCTTCAAGGGTGCACCCTTGAGAGTTTCTTGCATACCGCTACTGGTGTCCTCCTAACTAAGCCACCGGAGCTCCCAGCTCCCCAAATCTCTTAGAATTGCAAATTAATTCTCGTATTCTCATCTGAATAATGGACTTGTTTTAACTGGAAGTGTTTTATTGACATTGCAGAGTTGTGTTTTGCGCCACAGCACGGATTAAAGTTCCCTCTTTGGTTGTATCCATGATATCAGGGTTGCTATTGGTTACATATTAAATCAGAGAAGAGCCGCTGCCAGATATTATTTTCACTACTTTCGCCCCTAACATTTAGCATCCTTTGAATCAATTCCTGGAAACATTCGCTTTAGGAAGCCAAACACCTTCTCTTTGCAGACCTTTGAACATGCAACTAGACATTTTAGCCCACCCATCATTAGAAGCTGTGTGCGGTCTCAGGTAGTATACACTATGTGTGAGGTATTTCCTCTCTGATCGCAGAAATTATGCGCTTAGGAAGTTATTTGAATCTTAAAGACGTCTGTCTTAGACGTATTGACAACAACTTCCCCTGTCGTTCCAAAAAAAAAAGATCGGTAAAAATATTGCACAGCGAGACGAATTGACCAATTAGGCAGAGTGCCAAAACCCGCGAGTGTGCTTTTTGTTACCGAAACTTTGTCAAAAAATACAGTATCCATTCCTAAAAAATCTTCCATTTCCTAAAAAATGCGCGAATTTTCATAAAAAAAGAGTACAAAGGTACTAGATGTGCAGGCTGTCGCTTGTGACTGCTTTGATCGTGTATCCGACTGCGGGAAGTACCGAGCTTAATTTTGGACCTACATTTGCACTCAAAACCAAATCTAACTCGAAAAAACTAGATACTAATTCGTTAGCTCAGGTGTTTTACCCGCAGAATCTGCGTATGCATCAGAATTCTGAACTTTTGCCCAAGACTGGATGCAGAATAATTATCTCAAAAGTACGCAACGGGTCTATTTGTAGACTAAAACTACCTGATTCCAGCGTAGAATCGCATTCTGCGTGCCCGATTTAGCAGCGAATAAATTGCGCATAAATATTTAATACTTAGCCATAATGCGTCTCTAGTGCGTACATAATACTGCAGCGCCTTTCTTAGATGTTGTTGTTTTTGCCAACATTGCCGACCAGCCGCAGCAAGCTAAAAGTCGTTTCACCAAAAAACAAAGCCATGCAAGCCGAGGTTTTTCGATTATTCCTAGATTGACTCATACAACTAGAAGATTGAAGATCTGATATGAGCAAAATATAGCTACCCAAAAGTAGTCGCTGAGCTCAAAATAGAAATATACCTCTTGAATTGTAAATACAACGTGCTCTACTGACGTTTTTTGAACCAATTGTGCAGTAAAAATTTGAAAATCGGCCGTTTTCTCTGTTTTCAGTTTTATTTTTTTGTTCTTTTATTCTTCTAGTCTCAAAATAAGTATATATATATAAATATCTTTTACACTACTAAGGATCAATTGTTCGAAAGTGATAACTCATTTTATTAGGGAAATTGTGTAGAGCGAGGGAGAAGTTGTTTCCATGAGGGCCTGCCTACGCTACTATCATTTATCTTATTCTTGAGTGTGTCTGACTCCTCCCCCATCAAAATTCGTCAGGAATCTCGAATACTAATTAATAGTAGGCATAAATCAGTAGTAAAAGAGTAGAATCAATTATTTCATGTTGATCTCACCTCTAGCGAAGTTTAGATAATTGAGCGCATTTTTTCCATCTTTGTTTCGTTCCCTGATTTCTCGCTTGTGGCGGCTATTTGGGGTGTTCCTAGGTAATAAACGGGTTTTACCTGCTTGTATATGACTAATTCTTCAGTTTTCTCTTACCAATTCCCAGTGCACAGTGTAGATTACAAGTGTTGTGTAGAATGGATTGCGGACGCGTCGGCGGCCGCGATGCGTGCGCTCAATAGCCCCCCAATGGTGTCCGCTCAACATTGTCTCATGGATTTTCTTGCTTTTCATTCAGAATACGGACACTTTAATACACATTCATATTATACTATTCCCAGACGTAAAATCGAGTTATTGAATTCCCTAGCAGCATATATTTCTTTATCATCTCCTCACTCTTGCTCTATCGTTTGCTCTTCCTTTCTAACGCCGTTATATTATTTCTGCTTTAAATTAGCTCTAGTTTTTCAGTGAATTTTAGAAAATTAATCGTAAAAACTGAGAGGTATATATTTTTCGTACGACCGATTTATGTTTTCCTTAATTTGCATTTTATTATGTTTTGAGATAATGCCTTAACTCGGTAGCGTTATGCGTATTTAGGGTTACATGACAGCTAGCTATTTTTGAACCAATTTCTTAATATGTTGCTTCTACGTATGGAAAAGCGTGACAGCGGTCGCGACACCTCTGATCGCGATAGGTAGCAATATAGGATGCTTATGTCTGTTAAAAGCTAACGCGACTGTAATCATTTTGAAGGTGCTGTGATTGAAACTGATTGTTTATTGTATTGTTCCAGTGGGAGATATTTTAATTGAAACTGGCGTAAAGTATTAATTGTGTGCATAAGAAAAATTTTATTACAAAACAGAGAGCCTGTGTCTGATGGACTTAGTACCGTGGATGTTAGTTTGTACTGTGTTTGTATCGTTCGCTTTTGTTGCTCGATTGAGTTCACGTTTTGTTAATTTCAACCATTTACAGGCGTGCTTCTACTGCTCTGCGACCTAAGCAGGCGCTTCTATCGGGTCTATCTAGTTGGGCACCCGCAGCTATGACGAACACCCGGGGACCCAGTTCTTCAGGTTCTGGCTCTGCCAGTGCTAATAATCAAGGAGTTTTAATGGTTGGGCCTAATTTCAAGGTATTGTGTTGTTCTAAACTATATAATCTGATATTTATTTTCAGGTCGGCAAAAAGATTGGTTGTGGAAATTTTGGCGAGCTTCGTTTGGGTAAGAATCTATACAACAACGAACATGTGGCCATCAAATTGGAACCAATGAAGAGCAAAGCGCCACAACTTCACCTGGAATACCGTTTCTACAAACTGCTTGGTCAAGCAGGTACTGCTTTTGTTCCTTTCGCAAAAGTTATGGAATTCTTTCATTCTTATTCTCTATAATATGCATACATTTTCAGAAGGACTCCCACAGGTTCATTATTTTGGTCCCTGTGGAAAGTATAATGCGCTGGTAATGGAACTACTCGGTCACTCTCTTGAAGATCTGTTCGATCTTTGCGATCGTCATTTCACTCTCAAGACTGTGGCAATGGTCGCCATGCAGTTAGTAAGTTTTCTTAGTTTACTTTCGAGTGTTATCTGTTTATTTTCAGATCCGGAGAATTGAATATGTTCATACCAAACACTTAATATATCGAGACGTGAAGCCTGAAAACTTCCTCATTGGTCGATATTCTACAAGAAAACAACACGTCTTGCACATTATTGATTTTGGTTTAGCCAAAGAATATATTGATTGTGATACAGGTACGTCTAACTACGAAAGCCTCATCCCTGAAGTATTTTTGCCCTCGCTTATTTTTAATTATTTTAGGTAAACATATTGCTTATCGTGAGCATAAATCGTTGACGGGTACTGCTCGATACATGTCCATTAACACTCATCTTGGGAAAGAACAATCTAGAAGGGATGATTTGGAAGCTCTTGGTCACATGTTTATGTACTTCCTTCGCGGAAGTTTGCCGTGGCAGGGATTGAAGGTCCGGCTATTTATCTGTGGTAGTTTAATATATTAATTTCCAGGCTGATACGCTCAAAGAAAGATATCAGAAGATCGGAGATACCAAGCGACAAACAGCAATCGAAGTTTTATGTGAGGGCTTCCCAGGTTAAATTTTCATCACAATGTTATATATTCCTTCGTTTTAGAAGAGTTTGCCCAATATTTGAGATATGCGCGGCGTCTAGATTTCTTTGAGACACCGGACTACGATTATTGCTACAACTTATTCAAAACAGTCCTTGATCGTCTGGGATATACCTATGACTACGAATTCGATTGGACCCCTAAGCTGAATAACGTGGTAAGTTTTTATTTGTTCGTATTCCCACTTAGTGGGTTGCAATATAATATTTTTATTAATAATTTGCTCTATTAGTCGACACCATCTGGATCACTACACACTTCTGAAGCAAAAGAGGCCACGAAACGACAAGAAGCTCTAAAACCTGCGCACCAGCCTCAACCATTCGGTTCCACGCAGGTAGACTTTCTGAAGTTTGTTCTATATTCCGTTTACTTCATTGCAGGTAATCAATTCAAATGCTGGTGATGCAACCGGAGATGAAGTATTTCGAAGTGGCGAGCGTGGTGCTGGCGATGATGCTTCTGGGGAAGTGAAGTGCTGTTGTTTCCGACGCAGGAGACGAAAGGTTCCCAACTCCCAAGTAGCACAGAAATAGTGCTTTATTCAAGTGATGTGATAACCTACCTAAATCATTTGCCTTTTTACGGCCCTGATACACAGGTTTATTTCTGCCCTATTATTGCATGACACTCGTCATCAAAATTATTACTCTGTATCAAGTTTTGCAAGGCTTTCTAGTATTTTTACTTTATCTCGCTGTCTCAAACAGTGAGTTTATATGTTCCTTATGAATCTGCTACTGCTAAGCTCTCTCGTATATTAAATATAACTTATTATTAGTAAATGCAACTTGTTCATGGTCGATAGACAAAACGCGTATTGTTCTGTTCATTGCGTGTATCTTTGCTCCCTTCCTTTCAAATGTTCTTTTCGTTTGTACACTATTCGCTATACATTCTGTTTTATATATACATACCTAAACTCTGTTTATAACTTCCACAAAGCAGTTGTCTAAAGTTTAATCACATAACTTTGCATAAAGCGCGACTAAGTGTATTCCTAGGTTCAGTTATATTGATAGCACTCTATACGTGTATTTAGAGTACAATGGTAACTGTATCTTGTTTCATCAATCTTATTTTGTTAGTAAGCCTGTTTGCCCCGGTATAAAGCCTTGAGCAATGCTCAACTTTTTAAATCTCGCTAACAATCATTGGATTTTTGCAGCATTGAGAGTGTTTGGTTTTGAGTACAAGCGCATTTACCTGTAATTTTCTATGTATTTTGCCATCAGTGAAAACGGTGATGCTCTTGTTCTCATAGCTTTTTGTACCAATAATCGACCCACATTTCTCTCTGCAGATAAACTATATATGAAAAGTGTTTTCTGAGATTGTTGTGTAGCATTGTACGTTGATATTGATGATATATTATGAATACATTTTTATATTACCATAAAGTTTGTACCTTTCGATTAAAAACTTGTTGTTTTATCGGAATAAGTTTTTTGTTGAATTCGTTATTTTTGTCGTGCTGTAGTAGTCAGACGAAATACTTTTTTACTTTGAACAGTGGATTCGCTTTGTGCAGGTTGTTTCTTAAAATCAAATTTTGCTTATTATTAGTTAGATGCCGCTAGCCTATATGTCAAAGTGGGTGACCTATGCCTGATATTCGGCCGTAGGCTCCTGTCTGTCGCCGATGGCTTTCCAGTTTTCAGCTTTTTGCCTTATGTTTAAAATGATCTTGTTTTACAGTATTTCTGGGGGAGAATTAATATCCGTACTAGGTGTTGAGGCTAAGCATTTGCGGCGACAATTTAGCTCTTTCTTCTTGTTGATCATATGTTCGTAGAAAGACTAAATTGCTTCACTATACCTAATTTGTCATTTCTCTCAAATCAATTGAACGAGTGTACCTCCCAAGTATTTATTTACTATTCATAATTACAATACAAAGTGTGCTATGACACAGAAAAATGGCGAGGATTAACTTTGGTGAATGATCTTCTACATCTTAAATGAAGTACATGCGTCCTTTGAATTTTTCGGTAACGGCAACGCAGGTTTGTAGTGCAGCATCGGAGTTTGACTGACCAGCAGTAATGTCTATAAGTTTTGAGTTTAATATTGCAAAGAATTGTTGGTTAGCCTACCAATGTTTTCTCCCATATCACGGCGACTTCTTCTTGGCTTTCCAGTTGACATCAGAGAAGACAACGATGAAGCCACAGAGTTGGTGTCAGAAATTCCATCAGAGTCGTGAACTCCACTGAAAAAGTATTACATTTACAATTCTATTGAGATATTTGACTCACAGCTTTCTCCTGATGTGACAGCGAGCTCGAGTGGCAACCAGATCGGCATAGTAAACGGGAGTTGGGATGGAAACTGAGCGAGCGCAGCGACCATAGGTGTGGCACATTCTAGAATTAATACAATTGCAGCTGGATAAAAATAAGTGGGTATTACCCAAAAGTAATGGCTTGAAGTTCATCGGCTGTGAACTTGTTATCATCCCAAAGAACATGGTAACGGGCAGGGCGACTGGTTCCCTGTACACCAAAGTGGGAACACAAGTAGAAGTCGAATCCTTCAGGAGATACAATTCCGGTGTCGACCTTAATGATTTCGAACATAATTTGTATTAACTATCCTTCCTACCGTGGTTCCTGGTGGAATGTTTCTAGCTTTTCCGACCGAATCCTGGCTGTTCTTACAGAAGACTCTAGCATGGTGTCTCTTTTGAACAACTACATAGGTGATGGGAGGACGATAGTCAGGAGATAAGATCATGCAGGCCGAGCGGATTCCCTATACATTGTTAGTTTATTCTTTAGTCTCAATTAGTTTACCTGGATCTCTTCTCTAAGCACTTCGGCAAATTGTCCTTCACTAACACCATCACGGTATACAATGATTCTAGTTGGTTTCTGGCCAGTATGGCGGTAGAATGCTACCAGGCGTTCGCGAATTGCATCCAATAGGTAGACGACGGATTCACGACACTTGCGCTGCACCTTGACATTCGCTCCATACATTTGGGGAAGCAGATCGATGTTGGCAACAATCTATAATGTTCGTTATCTATTCAGACTGCTTATTTGTTAACTAACGGCAGCAACAGAAGGGATGTTCATTCTCTCTTCGATTTGAGTTGGATGGGTCACGTCGATACCGACAATCAGAGTCGGCTGGTCAATAATGTACTTGTGGGTGATGTTGTCAGCCACAATACGACTGTTGATTCCACCGAGCTTCATGTTCAACTAGATAAATGTGTTCATATTTACTTATATGTGCGATGGCATACCTTGAGAATGATGTTGGAGCAAGTAGCCGGTGACGGACGCTGCAAATTCGATATGAGGACACACTGGGACATGATACCATGCTGCATGTCAGAGCATTCCTTCACGTCACTAAATGCCTCATTTAGAAAGTATTCTCGTTACAGTCAGCCTACTGTAGACATCAGAGTTCTTAGATGGCAGGACAACAATAACAAGGTCGCAAGTGGTGTTGGTCTGCTTGTATTCGTTTGCAATTTCATTGTACATCAGAACCACATCGTCTTTTCCACGGCCATATTTCACAAGATCGGGCCACTGAGGGAAATTCATGCCCATCTGGCTTGCCTATAATATGTTTATTATCCCGGGTTGTCTGCTTCTATACATGCCTTGGCATAGAGAGCTTGACAGAATCCTTGCAGGAAGTCTTGGTCCTGTGGATTGACCAGTGCAATCATACTATAGCTGTTACATGCAGCTGGCATGTAAAGACGTTGATTGTCCATAGACCAAGCTCCATCTTTTGGGTAAACAATTGGATCCTAGGTAGATTTTAGGTTATACAAGATATTGAGCACTTTATACCATTCGGTTGTTTTCTCCGAACATAATCGCCGGTGGCTGAATGACTCGAGCAGTAGTTTCGAACATCTTAGGGCTGATGGCCAGACCAAATTCTCTGTAATTTTGTTGTTGTTTATATCCTTATCCTGGGCGGATATCAATTACTTCAAGAATGGATCCTTATCGAAACCAGCTTGTTGGCACAGCTGAGTGATACGCTCTTCTCTTTGATAGGCATCCACAGCGGCGGCCTTAATTTATATACAAATGGTTTAACGACCTTATTACTTACACGAATTATAGCGCTAGTCTGTTTTTCGCTAAGCTTCTTGTTATATTTCTGCGGAGTATCCATTTGACAAACTTCCAGAGGAAAGAAGATGTTCTTGTTGGGTGGTCCAACATGCAGGCATGGCAGCTTTGGGAAGCGAAGCATTCCATACTTCTCAGAGAAATATTGAGCAACGCTCTGGTTCACTTCTTTGTCATCGACCATTACTTTGAAGCTAAACTCAAGTGTTATAATATCATTGAGTGGTACTAAATCGTACTTAAGCTGGTCAGCGGGAATCATTTAGAGGCTGTTGATTCTGTAGACGCGAGCAACTTTTCCTCGATGGGTGCAAAGAATTTTAACTCCTTTTACAGCTTCCGATAGAATTTTCATTTCATGATGCGACAGTGAGAAGTCCGTATAGTGTTTCGGGCTAAATAAAGGTTTTAATTGTCTTTTTTTCAGAGTTTCTTTTACCGAAAGAGCATCAGAATCATGCTGCTGTCCAGGATGTCCTCTCTGCTGTTCGTGAGCTTGGTATCCCCCACCGCGGCCACCACGACTTCCACTAGAGAATCCACGACCTCCGGGTCCCTTTCTGTAAGCTCCAGCACGCTCATTCAGGACATCGCATATGAATTGAACCATCGATACACGTGCCTTGTATAATGCGTAAAGGCGACTAAAGTACTCGTTATTCAGATAATCTGATGAGAGGATCACATACCATCCATATTCAGCAGCGGGTTCCATCCACTAGCTACATGCGCAGATGAGAAAAACCGGTCCAGATTTCTTTGCCACCTTCAAGATCCAGAGCATTTGCACCGTTGATCGGATGCGATAGCAAGACGTTTTCCACGAGTAGAAGTTGGCAGAGTTTCTAAATTTTTATGTAATTGTTAACTTGATGTTACGTTCTTACAGGTCAGGCTCTAACGGCATACAATGTCCAGAATTTGGATGGGAGTGAGAACACGTTCGTCCAGATTGTTGGTACGGGTTCCATTGACATTGATAAGCACGGGACCAACGCACTAAATTTTCATTTTGAAAAAATATTTCGCTTTCTCAATATTATACCTGGAGGGAGACAGCGCACTTGGTTTTCTCGTGAACATCCTTGGATAGTGGAATATTGCATTCCAAGCACATCTATAATCACAATAATTAATTCTCCATTTACTATTATTATTTATTTAAATTGTACCGAGTTTCTAGCATCAGGGATCTCCAGGCGATTAGGAGTGAAAAGCTGATGGGCACCGTCATAGGCCAGAGCAAACTTGTTGGGGAAGACGGCAGGATTGTCGGCCACTACCTTCCAAAAGATGGCCCGATTCTCGTCACTACAAAAATTTAGTTTAATCTGCGACAAATCAGAAGCTAGCTCACCGATCAAGTTTTCTACTTCCAGGATGGTGAACCTCGATATGGTACTGGATAACCATCATATTCTGGTTGCCGATTGTAATTTCGAAGAAATTGCTGCGAACGGGAATCACTCGGCCGGCTTGACCGACTCCAGGACGAGCAGCTACTTCACGAACATTCATGCAGGCTAATTCCTAAATGTTCATGGTTAGAGATGCCTTCTTTTCGCCTATATGATACCTGCAGCAGCATGGGCGACAAATCACGTGGCGAGCCAGTGATTCTCGACGAAGTTGAAGGGGAACTCTTTCTCTGGGACGAAAGATTGTCGGGGGAATGTATCCCTGAAAGGAATAGATTTAGCTCACATCTAGATTTTCACTTGGTGGCACTGAGTTCTTCATATTTGCTGACGAAAAACATTCCGCAACACCACTGTGGTTGTGAAGGTGACCTACCCGAATCGGCAGATTCTTTATCACTAAGCGACATGTTGTCCAAAGGGGAGTTGAGTTGTTGCCGACTTCGATGAAAGCACTTCAATTAATGTTCTTTTGCTGGAATCCGTGCTATAAATGCAGACCATCATCATGTGCTCGGGTTTTTTGCTGTTTTCTTACTTTAATCTGTATTCCTGTTCATCAAAACGAGGAAGTCTGGTCTTGCATGTATATTTTGTTTTTTTTTCTAAACAATATTGAAGCTTAGTGCATTTCGCTGCACACATTTTTCATATTTTTCATACTGAACGGGGTTTACATGTTAATATCATCGTATTTGCGAAACGGTTCTTTTCAATAGTGATTTTTGGATTCAATATTTTTGGGAAACAATTTACTTATATATTTTTTGACAATTATATTCTTTTTTTCTCTTTGCAATCATGCGTAATCCGGACAAATCATTGTATTCCAGGATATGAGATCGACACCGTTCGTATTTGCGATTTCAAATTACTCAAGGAAGGATTTAATATACACTGTGGGATAAACAGAAAGAAAATGAATGATTGTGAGTTTTTCTAGTTATTATTTTAGAGGATTGTTACTTATTTTAATTCGCTGCTTTAGAGCTTGAATCGTTGACTGTTACTGCTCGATGCATGTCAGTTAATAGTCATCCTGGAGAGGAACAATCTAGAAGGGATGTTTTGGAAGCTCTTGGTCACATGTTCATGTAATTCCTTCGCGGATGTTTGCCGTGGCAGGGATCGAAGGTCCGGCTATTTATCTGTGGTAATTTAATATATTAATTTCCAGGCTGATACGCTCAAAGAAATATATCAGAAGATAGGAGATACCAAGCGACAAACAGCAGTCGAAGTTTTATGTGGGCGCTTCCCAGGTTAAATTTTTATCACACTGTTGTATATTCCTTCGTTTTTAGAAGAAAAAACAAAATATACATGCAAGACCAGACTTCCTCGTTTT
>JAQGAV010004122.1:0-10940 GCA_034691345.1 Phasmarhabditis papillosa | reverse complement strand
GATCCTACAAGAAGAAAACAACTTTTATGGAATTCCTGGATTTGAAAACATTTTGTTCAATTGAATTTTTGTTTTGTGAATTTGTAATAAACTTGTATTATTGTGTTATGGACTGTGTAACTTACAGTAGAAAAGATATGAACGATGATGATGAAACAGTCAAAATAGGACCTTGAACTCGGTAAAGAATTGTTAACTGTTGATGGCTCATCCAAATCTAGATTCACATTCGACAACTTTATTTAGAGACTGAATAGACTGAAGACTGAATGAATGTCTTTCTTCCTCGAATTCATCCAGATTCTCCCAATGTTTAAGATAGTTTCTTTTCCAATGACATTTAACGAAAGCGGGACAAATCCAGCGATCACGGTCTGTAAATTCTTTCGTTGACAGTCAGTGGGCACATATCCATTGGAATTCTTCTCGGGTGGCAATTTCACTGGCCGACCCGTACCTTTGTTCTACCTATGTAGGTTTTATAGTCTTTTAGGTTGTTAACTTAACTTTGTATAATAACTTTTATGTGATTATAGGTTATATTTTTAATGGAAATATTGTTCTTAAATATCAGTTTTAATGTTATTTTGTATTATTTATTACCCCCTCCAGTAATCTGTCCGGTAGTTATCCACTGGTTTTCATGTGCTGTAATCATACGGTATTCCACACGGGGCTCTTCGTTGTAAGACCGACAACATTCACAGTCCTTTAATTCAGTATGAACACGGTGGTCCGTAAGCAGATTCTTAATACGAGTTCCCATTCGAGCAGAAGTCTTTTGAACCAAATTGCCGTCTTTATCGGTAAAATGAGCAAAACGAAAGTTGTCCTCATTATAGCGATAAAACCAACCACAGCCTGGAAACTTAAGTTTTCATTATGTTACACTACAATATGTAACAATTAAATTTGAAAATTGAATAAATATATACTAATTTATGGAAAATTAAGTGTTTGAAACTACTACGTTTCGCCCCTGGGCCTAGACGTGGTAGTTTCGATCAATGCGGGGCTCGTCTGTGCCAAGACCTAGGGTTTCAGCGCTGCATCCTGGAGAGAGGCGGTTTTTTTAAAAGTTTGCTTATTTAATGTACTGTTGTAGCGGTGTTGTAATAAAATGAATGTACTCTTGAGGAAAGGCTAGCAATCCACCGATTTGCCGTTGATTTGTATATGTATACACCGCTACTCCGCAGGATGATGGAAACCTAGTATGGGTTACTGTACTCATCTAAGCTAACTGAAGTTAACATATAGAACTCTACAACATCACTAGAAACTAATATCGTGATTGACATGTTTCGACGGTAATCGAATCATTTCAAATTATAATTAGTGTCAAAATTGCAAAAAGATAAAGTATTGGATTCTAAAACTTACAATGATGAGTAATCTTTCTTTCTAAAACCATCACCGTGGCGTCTGGATTCTGAGTATTTTGGAGCAAAGTATAAGGAGTTACCTGAAATATCACAACTATTTGAGTATATTAGTGTGTTCTCTTTCTTCTTTCTTTATATAAATCAAATATTTTCTTTTTTTTCCCCAATTTTTTCCAAAGCCCGGCCCGGCCCGGCCCAATGAGAGGTCTGCTTAATATAAATCAAATATTATCTAATGAAAACAAAAAAGTCAGATCAATCAAAATTCTATGCATACCTTCCATAGTTTATGCTTACGAATCGAATACGGAACCACATCTTCCATACCATCGTATAAACCAGAAGAAAGACGGAAAAGCTCTTTCTGAAATAGGTTTTAAACTAGTTTTTTGTATATATGTATTTTGGGTACTTATGTATAATTCCAAAGAAAATTGAAATTTAGTCCATCTGATGACCTAGGTTTCCAGCGCGGTATCATGAGCGGGGCGCAGTGTTATAAAAAATGAATGTAAAATCGGTCGACGTGGCCCGTTTTCCCCAAAAGTACATTCATTTTTATAACACTGCGCCCCGTTCGTGAATCCGCGCTGGAAACCTAGGTCTTGAGATACACTATAGTAAAGTTTTGAGTTTTCACCAACTCGAACTCGTAACTACTTTATCAGAGTGAAATGGTCCGGGCCGGTCCGTTTCTCAAATTTTCAGCAGGGCCCTTGAAAATTTAATTCCTGAGCCAGGCAGTAATGGGTTCAATTAAAAACGTGCCATGACGACCATTTAGGTGTTTGACTAGCTTCGACTAGCAATTGCATAGTTTGTAAGTTTAGTAAACAAAGAAGTTCTCAGAAGAAGGGTGGACAGTTAACGTGCCAGCCAGGGCATCGGGCCCGTTTTATGAAAGATCTATAGCCAAAAAATTTGATCATGGACCGGCCCAGCTAGGGAAAACCAGAAGAAGCCAGGAAAAGTAAAAGATTATCTTACATCGGATAGCTTGTTTATGGGATCATAAACAGTCTTAGTAATGGCAGCTTCAGTCTTCATCTCCTTGAACCACTGATCTTGAACCACATTTCTGCGAGTTTTTACTCTTTTCCGGCCCTTTGGCTTTTCGAAATAAAGAGAATCAGAAGACCTAAAACTTATATCTAGAGCTGCCAATTATGTTTTTCAATCAAGTTTTAGATTTGATGAACTATTTTCATTTTCTGGAACTTTGTATGGTTATTCATTTTGACTTCGGATCAAAGAATGAACGAAAAACCAGGTTTGCTGCCAGGGACATTGGCATAGCAACGTGGAAAACTAACTACTCCCTCAAAAACGAATAATATTTATAATTAATATGTATAGTATTTAAAATTATTATGTTAAATAGCTAGATGAACTAATGGTTAAAAATAATACTTACTCGTAACCCATATCGCAGTTCTGAGAGGCCTGGGGGCCCACCCGTAGAAAACTGACTTTAAATCTCAGCCAGATTAGAAGTAACTAATAGAAATAGATTAATAAATATACTAATAAGTAAAATAGAACAAATATGAAACCAGCAAGTGCTCGAAAAGGTGAATTGTTCCTTGTTTATATAGATTGTTGTTGCATAATATTGTGCTAGAATGTGAAAGGGGTGGGTCTTGACGGGAAAAGTCGAGCGTAATGACGAATTGCTGAGTCATACTGTAGATAAAGTCACGAAACAGAACTGATCATAGAATAACATAAAAAGAGATGAGAAATGCAACTATTGAAATAGTTAATTGGTTCCGGTTACGTTATAAGAAAATAGCTGTGGTGGTGTTATTTAAAAACGAACAAACAGCCCGGGCCGTTTTCGGATACTCCGGAGTGAGTTACCCAGCTAAAGACGTATCCACTAAGCTTCTAAAGCTTACTAACAAGCCGGAGCCTGTTAGCTCTAGGTGCACAATTCCCTATACAACACACTCTGGCAAGCCGGTACGTGGGCATGTCATATATCCCCAATACAAGTAGGTCGGTACTCTTGTTGGGATGTAACAGTATGTTGACAACGATTTGGTAATTAAGACTTGTCAAATTCTTCATACATGTTCAACACAAGTGTTGTGCAAAACGAATCGTTTTCTAGTTGAGCAAATTAAATAAGGCCAAAACAATTCTGAAATCAGTATTTTACTTGGCTTTCAAATATTTTAATGATGGGAGGGTTCCAGGTAGGCTGGGCATTTGGTAAGAATTTCGAGAAAAGGACGGTAAAATGGTATACCGGTTACCTTTTTACAGGTATATCGTACTGTAACGTTTGTCCACTCTACTCCCTGGAGCGTTTTTTGGAATATAGGGAGAGTTCTCGATTTAGCTAACAATTGTAAATAATATATGAGCGACGGTTGCTTTTTGACGAACCGTCACTAAATCGAGTGAGAAAATAACACAATCAACAAAACTATTTATATCCTGAGCAACGAATATTGAGATCATAATATACAATACACGTAAAACAAATGATATTTAAGACACAATTACCCATTCTTTCTTGTTCAGAGGTTTGTCAACTATGAAATCACCCAAGCAGAATCTGGAAATAAGAATCAAGATATTTGAAATTCTATATTATCAATATTATTCTCTTTTTATATTTTATATCTGAAAAACCATTTAGGATTCTTGTGTGTCAATTTGGTAGATTCAGTTTTGGGCTACATGGGCTGGTTTGTCCAGGGCCTGGCGGCAATTTTTACTACAGGCCGGCCCATTACACCTTTATATATAGTTCATCTCAACACACAAGCGGGGCGCAGTGTTGTAAAAAATGTATGTGAAATCGGTCGACTTGATGGGTTTTCTGCAAAAGTACATTCATTTTCTATAACACAGCGCCCCGCTCGTGATACCGCGCTGGAAACCTAGGTCTTGAGATAGACTATAACTCTACTATACTCTTACTGATAGACTAACTACCTTCGATTCTTATAACAATCTGTCTTATCGTCAGTATCGTTGTCTTCCAAGTCTTTTTCCTGAAATTCAGCCGGATCTTCCAGATGTTTCGAGAAGTTTCTTTTCCTATGGCATCTAGCCAAAGCGTCGGACCAATACCAACGATGGGAGCCTAAAAGCATTCCATTGCCAAGATTTTAGGCTAAATTATTCTAATTCGTTGAGGATATAATGTCGGGCCAGACTCTCAACCCTACTATGTTGTAACAGGATATTCGTGGATTTTTGAACACTAATCCTTAATTCAAAAATTAGGCTCGAACGATTGTTGGCAAACTTTTTAATTTAAAAGAAAATTACTTTGTTGTTTTTTATTCATTCTTACATTCCCAAGTAATCTGTCCAGTAGTTATCCACTGGTTTTCATGTGCTGTAATCATACGGTATTCCACACGTGGCTCTTCGTTGTAAGACCGACAACATTCACAGTCCTTTAATCCAGAATGAACACGGTGGTCCGTGAGCAGATTCTTAAGACGTGTTCCCATTCGAGCAGAAGTCTTACGAATCAAGCTGCCATCTTCACCGATGAAATGAGCAAAACGAAAGTTGTCCTCATCGTGTCGGAAGTACCACCTACCGCCTAAAATAATACTATCCTTATTATCCTGAAAACAAAACCGAGAGTGCCGTATGAACGTAAAATGTTTGTTATGTTTTGATCAAAACAAATTGAATTACATAAAGTTCTTAGAGATCCGTTTAGCACCGTTTTGCAGAAGCTCGGTTCGGCACAGGCACCTGCTCGTTCGCGTACCAGCCGATCCGACCATCTCGACCTGACAATAAGCAACTAACAGGCATAATTAAAATAAAAGTAGAGTGTGATGAACAACGTCAGAAGCTAAAATCAAGAACTAATTCGATTTAATAGCTTGCAATGATAAGTAAGTTTTCTCTCCAGAACCACTACTTCAGCGTCGTCATTCTGAGTATTCTGGAGCAACGTAAAAGGTGTTACCTAAAAAATAACTTTATTTGCTATATAATATTTATTCTGGAGTTTTAATCTTTTAAGTTTTGTAGAAACATTTCAGAATTGATCTTTTGTGTATCAAAATGTACATACATACCTCCCAGAGTTTGTGCTTATTAACAGAATATGGAAGCACAGTGCTCATCCCATCGTAGAAGCCAGAAGAGAGACGGACAAGTTCTTTCTGAAATGGATGTGTGCTATTTTTGTTGGTTTCTTGTAGAATTCGAGGGAAATATAGTCGGCGGAATAATCGCTTGCAGTTAAAGGTCTAATAAACTAAAATTCGAGCATATATTTGGTCTAAATTTGCTCTAAGTACTACAATAAGCACTAAATACTTTTCAGTTCGTACCGTAACACTTTGCAAGCAATTGGTCCACCGATTTTGTAAATACACTTTCTTAAAGTGTACTAAGGGAAAGTAGTCTGGAATCACAATTCGCTCAAAGAGTTCGGTGCGATTTACAACGAAGAAGGTATGCCAGTGTGCCTAATTTTAAGAAGTTAGCGGTAGTTTGATATACCGTATACCGGTATGCAGAAACCATTTCAGACGACACCTACTATTCGGGCTCCGGCCGTCGTGGCCACCATTTTATATTTATAGTTATATTGAACATTGCATACCTTGGTTAACTTGTTCATTGGATCATAAACAGTCTTAGTAATGGCAGCTTCAATCTTCAAATCCTTGAATCTCTGATCCTGAACCACATTTCTGCGGGTTTTTATTCTCCCCCTTCGCTTATCGAAGCCAAGATCATCAGAGAACCTAAAACATATAGTATGAAACTGCCATTTATCTTTTCACAGAGTTTCAGAATGAATAAACTATTTTCCTATATTCAAAGTTCGTTCGAGTATTTGTAACAATGATATATGGTCAAAAGTGAGAAAGCTTTTACTTCCACAATGTCAAAAATAAGCAAAAGATTAAGTTCATTCCCCCAAAATACTCAAACAAACCTCTAAGAAATCGTCATGTTGACTTTGCAACGTAGAAAACTAAATATTCCCTTCGGAAATAAATAATCTATATATTTAAAATATATAATATTTTAAGATAGAGTAAATAGCTCAACAGTATTCAGAATAGTACTTACCCATATTCCATGGCGCACTCCAAAATGGGGATGAAGGCAGCCCAGCCGTAGCGAAATTGACTTATAAAACAGTCAGATTTCAAAGCACTATTAAAATAAACAGAATATAATATAGACAAAATAAATGAACTTAGATTGTTTCTGAAAAGGGGAAAATCTTCTCGCTATATATCACATTGTTGCACAATATTGGGGGTTGGTCTTGACGGGAAAAATCGAGCGAAGTGACGAATTCTGCTGATTGTGAGTCATACATCTATGAAGATAACAACGGAACTAATATAATATAAGTTCACTAGACCCAGGAGCGGGAGTTCAAAGGGCGGGCCCGGACCAGAGCTGCAAATTTGAAAAGTCGGCCCGTTCGAGGCCGGAAAATTGTGGAAAAGGGGCGCCCCTTCTACACCTCCGACAGGACCATTATGGTCTTAGTTGAGGTGTTAGATTTAAAGAACAAATTATATATTTTCCCAAATCACTACTATTTTGAAAATATAAAAATATATTATATTTTGATTACTCTTTTTAAAGTTTCATAAGATTCTTGCTACTTCAATTCCGCGTCCTCAGTCTTCTTTTATAATGAACTATGTATTGTATAAACGAAATCTAGTACTAAGTTATCTAGAATTCTCCTCTCTAATGCATTTGCTTCAATAGGAACCGAAACATCTTAAATTATCAGTTTCGGACGCAAAACTTTTTTTTTCACTTTATAGCCTATAGACCGAAGAATGGGAAACGTTAACGTTTCTAGCAAACGAAGAGTCATATACTGTGTGGGTGAAGATAAGAAATATGATGAAAATAAAGATCAAAGAACCGGATGGCTTAAAGACACGGTACCCTAAAAAATTGTTCCTCAATTTTACCGAAGATGTAAGTATATTACTTGTTGATTTCCAGAAAGTACTTCTGTATATTATCTTTTAGCGTAGAGTCTGATTCAACAAAAATAGTGGCGTGTTACCTGCGTAAGTTAAGGTAATTATATTTTCATTTTTCGGAAACTTTCACAACCATTTTAACCGTATTCTTCTTTAATTTAACTTTTACAATTATCGGACTAGGGTTTATTTTATCGAATAGCTAATTGACGACTCTTTTGAACCCCTAAATTTATGTTTATAAACTTTAACTAAGGTTAGAATACGTCGTAGCATTGTACTAAGTTTGTCTTGGACTTTCTTGCAATGCGATTATTTTCGGTTATATTTTACAAATATATTCTGCGGCCAAGGCTAAGGCAAGGGTATACGGTACGAACTGCAAATTTTGTTGGAGCGCGGTCGAGCAATGGCGCGAGAAAACTCGGACTAGTCAATTATGCAATGTAAAACACCACATCTAACGTTTTTTTCTGAAACAAATAGTTTATATTAGTGAATATAACTATGTTGTGCGTATAAATTGAGCACTCAGACCTTTAAATTGCATATCATTTGTCCGCCGACTATACTACTGTAACACTACCGATATCTACAAAGTTGGTAATTATCATAGAAACACCAAGTTCTTGCTGTAAACTTTATTGTAAACCTTAATGTTAGTTGCTGAAAAGACTTGTGAAGATACAAAAATGATCGACGTTAAGCTTAAAAATATGAACTCTATACAAACTAGAAAGTTGTAGTTAAATGCTCAGAGAAAGATTAGATGTCCAGCATTCTATCTATCTAGAATAGAATCATAGAGGTAAAGGGGCGGGACCAATTATCGATTTATTGATTATTCAATGATCAATACGGACTTTCCCTACGCGGTTGGTCTAGTTACAAGAGCACTGCTCTCGCATTACCTCACTAGGAGGCCTATGGATGTTATAAAATGGGCGGGGCCTAAGCCAGGTGCCAAAAATATACAATTACATACCTAATGAAAGATGAAGAAGTTACAAAAATACAGTATTTTTGTGAGATTTTTCGGGGAATTTACGATTTTTATGTGATTTTTTTCCTAAAATTATAATTCGGCACAAGTTATTAGGAAGGCCTATTGTGCCTTTGTAGAAAGAGAGTAGATTATTATTAAAAGACGAAAATATATACAGAAGTGGGCGGAGTCACTGACTATTAAAGGACTGTTTAAAGGACTAAAGGGGCGGGACTAAGATCTCTAAAGGACTGAACCGGTGGTTAAACAGAGTGAATACGGACTTTACATACACAATACCTGATTGGACTTAAGGAAAAATTAATTACAAAAGTAGAAAAATGATTATCATACAGGTGGCTGATTTATGTACAACTTTATACAGATAGCGATGTTTTGTATTGATTGAGAAGTTTCTGGTAGGCCTTCTCAAGGCAGATAATGTTAGCGGAGAGGGCCAGTCTGGAAAGGATAGGCTCGTTTAGAATTTAAAATATAATTGAATATGTTCTGAGGCTTTTGCTAGGAACTATATATTACTATAGTCCGTTTCAAAACCTAGACTATATTGCGCCGGCTTCATACGATGCGCTATGTTGCAAAAGTTTGCCTTCAAATTCGCTGGAAAATTCGATCCGTCTCTTCAGGCGAGAGAACTTTTGAAGGCAAAATTTACACTACCGCGCATCGTACGAAGCCGGCGCAATGTAGTCTAGGTTTTGAAAGAGACTATACACAACCCGAAAAAACCAGAAACCCATGTATTACCTAAAAATAGTCCTTATAATCACTACCATACGTCTCGGGCGGGCCCGTGGTCAAAAAATGTTGGCCCTAGTAGAACTCACTTATTGGTATCCTCCAGATGCTGCTCCACTTCTTCGAGCAGTCTTGCTAGCTGAAGAGTAGACGACTTTAGACCTTGAGAGGTGCTCTTAGACATGTACAAATGGGCAAGGCCAGCCTCGACCAGATAGAGCACCTAAAATATGAATGTACTTAAAAGTAAAGATAGGGATAGGAAAATCGCATTGGGCCGGGCCAAGTTGTTAGTTTAACGTTAAGCATAAGTTGGATGTGTTCATCCATTCATGTATATTTCACTAGTTCCGCTACTTTTTAAGCTTTTGTTATTTTTGTTATTGTGAATTTTCTTATCAGATGAATCAGCGAAATTGAATAATAGAAACTATACAAGTTTTATAGCTAACTATAGTCGAATTCAAAAGGAATAACGCAGTGTCTCTTGCGTATTTTGAGGGAATTTTGCGTATATTTCCGTTTTTCGAAAACTTTCTGAGCAATTTGCGAAGATTACTTTTGTATTTGACTATACTTACCGATGTTCTCAAAGCCGGTAGTTTTGCAGTTTCTTCGGTCTTGTTTTTTCTGCACTTTTTAGCGATTTCGTTGACTTTCTGCTCATCGAATCTCTGAGTTCTTGCGCTCAGAATTGGCTCGGCAAAGTCTTTGCGAATTATGTTTTCAACTCCGGAATCTGAAATTATCATTGCATAATTTTCTTGAAGTGATTTTTTTCTGTTTGTTGTTCGACAAGTTGAGTGTTGGTTTCTATTTTTGTTTTCTAAAATAGAAAACGGTACTACTTTTAATGCGATTGCAAAAATTTTCTGTTCAAAATAGTTTAATAGGTTTCGTTTTCCGGGAGCACTTATAACCAATTTAACCAACGAGCGGTGTTATAAATTTAACCGCGGTATCAAAAACCTTAAGACCTACTTTGCTTTGCCCATTTCTGTGTCCATTCCTCATTTTCTGAGCACTTCATAGGCCAGTGAGGTGCGTGACCACAATCGATGCACCAAGTGAAGGCACAATTGGAACATACTAGAGCACTAGGAGAAGTGGAGGAATCCACACGGAGCATCTCCGAACAAGATGGACAGTCGATTACGTCCAGATTCTCAAACTCCATGGAAATGAGAGCCGAGCAGGCTAGCTGAAATTAGACTAGTCAAAGATTGTCAAGGTGGGCAAATGGTTAGCTTCCTGGTTTGTCAAGAGAAAGGCCTAAGTTCGAACCCCAGCCGGACTTTTGTTTTGCATTTATCAAACCGGGGGTAGGAATGGGCCGGCCCCGGCCGAACTGTCCAAAACTCGGCCCTGGTCGGCCCGAGAAATTTTCCCTCCTTTATCAAACTGTATGAGACACGAACCTTTCTATAGAAGTTCACGAGTGGCAGGGGAATTATTGCGGGAAGAATGTCGTAAGTAGAACCATTTTCATCAACAACGAACTAAAACCAGAACTGTTAACATGCAGATACTGTTGGAAAATGTTTTATATAATCATACCCCAAACAAACAAGTTTATGAGACATATTCAGAGCCAAGGTAAGAACGGATTGTCATTTCGTATTTGCAGGATATTTAACATCGCGCCTGTCAGCAAGTTACGCACGTACTTTGCAAATGCAATTTTGTATGGTATGAAGGAGCCACTTGCTGGCACTGTGTTAGCCAAAATGCTCGGACTACCCCGAATTCGTTACACTCTATTATTACTCTCGGTTATAAACATACGTTCTTGATTTAGCTGTGGCCGTAGTATAGAAACGCTCGGGTGGGTAGCCCGGTAGTTTTTTAGCCTGCCGG
>JAQGAV010004121.1:0-10944 GCA_034691345.1 Phasmarhabditis papillosa | reverse complement strand
TTTGTTTCTAATTTTATCATAAGACCTAATGTAACATTAAACACATCTATATATAATTCCATTAAAAATTAAAGCAACATTTAGTTTTATCGTTTTAGTCATTATTTTTAAAAACGAATCAATCATTTAAAAAAGAATCTTTTGAAAAAGAGTAAGAAAATATAAAAATTCTTTACGGTTCAGAACCAGTTGAGCAAGTAATTGCTAAACCTGTTGTTCCTTCGACTTCGCAATCTGCTAGGAAACCAGTCAGAATACACACATGTCCCCATGGAGAACCATTCACCGGAACACTTGACGGTACTCCACTGATTTGCAAGGTTTCATCCAATGGGTAGGTTCACAGCTGGGACAGGCGGAATGGCTGTATCCGCTCCATTAGGCGCCATTGCCTTCCCGTCGTTCGACACATTGAGAAAAAAGTGTAAGGAAATGGGCTCTTTCGGCACCGTTAGAGTCAAAATGAGCTCGACCGTGACACTTCTCGTATAAGCCGAGCCGTTCTTAAAAAAAATGTGTTTATTCTTTTTACGAACCACGAGATCACAGAAATTTGGAGCGAAGAAGTGAGACACATTGTTGAAAACTGCAATTTGTTTAATGTTAAAAAGATAAATTCATTATTCTCTCGGTACTCTATTTATATTTAAGTTGTCCGTCCACACACTACTGTTCAACTCGGGCTGGTGAACGATCCGGTGTTTGTTGCGTCTCAAAACGTAGGTTTTAAATGTTTCAAACACAAACATTGTTAAAAACTAATTCATCTAACAATCCTGTTTCATTTCAATACAAATTGCCTAAATCAACAATTCTGATTACAAATCATTTATTAAATAGGTTACGTGTGCAACCTAGCTATGGACAGGGGCCCTTGTTCGGTTTCTCTGCCAAGATTCTTCTATTCATCACTTAATCGAACCTGTAGTCTGTTTAAATATGGTGGATGTGCGGGAAATTTGAACAATTTCGGTACTTCAGAAGAATGTCAAGGTTTCTGTGAAGGTAAATAAATATGTCTCTTTTAACAAAGCTTTATTTATAAAACTAAAAAATCAACAATACAAAAACAACAACATTGTGTAGCAGAGATTTTCGGCCCAATAAAGAGATATATTTTCAAACCATGTATAGTCACCGCCAAGAGTAATGATGGAGTGTAAGAAATTCAACGCTCGTCTGAGCCTTTTTTGCGAGCACCGCGCCAGCATCTAGCGGACAATTTCCGTTCACAATGGGACTTTGCATGTACGCGCGGGAAATTTGCCTACAGGTGCGGTGCTAAAAATAAAGTAAATACACAATTGACACTACATTGTAAATCTCGGTGCTGACTATAACTATAAAACTATTTTTATGTAACCTAGTGATGTTTTTACTACTTTCATACACTTTGACATTTAGGTATCGGAATCGATTTTACATTCCCTTACCAAGATGATTCGGATGTTACAAAAGAATCGTACCAACTAGGCTTCACTCTAACCGGACCACAACTACAGTATAAAGAGAGGCATCCAGCTGAAATGTAAGCATTATTTGATAGATATTCAGCGAATTATAGCTATTCTTGGGTCAATTTAACCTAAGCCATTATCCGAACAAAAATCGAAATGAAAACAAACAATATATCTTAAAATGTAATTGTTTGATAGAATTAAGCTAAAAAAGTATAGACTTTTGTCTCCAAGTAGGATTACAATATATGTAACATTGAAAGTTAAACAAACTGAATTTCATAGTCTACATTGACTAAATATTATTTCTTGCAAATCAGGATTACTCAAATAATGACAAATTCACATAATTGAACAATTCAAATAAGTTTACAACATTTACTTTTAGTTCTTTATTACGCCTGCTCACATCCTCCTATGAGATACCGGAAACAGCAATAGATGAGATCAGAATCAAGGAAGATAATGTTGTCAGATTTAAAATATCACATCCAAAGGCCAAGGAATTTGCAAGGACAATATCGCAAGCAGTAAGTTTTAACTATATAACTGTTAGGCTAGAACTGCACAGAAGTGCTGATTGTGAATGGAACTTTACGGTGTTTATATATTTGAATTGTATGTGTGTATGTGGTGTAATTCTGCGGTATGTGAATGGAATGTCAAAAGTTATCGATAAACTTAAAAATGAATTAATGCATATAAATTGTATTTATTCACCACAAAAATCACACAATAAGACAATACAATGTTAATAAGAACAGTACTGTTAAAACGTTATTCCTTTAAAGCCTAATATCTTACACTATTTACCCCAAAGTCGCTAACCCTTCATATCCTCTCTCTGTATTGCTAGTCTATCAACTTGGTCGCTGTTGACAGACACTGAGCTAGCTCGCCATTTATCGGCTCCGTCTCCTAACCAGCATAATTGTCAGCATAGTGATACATGTCACGACAAGTACTGAAGTTTTTGATTTTTGACGGAAAATCTGAACTTAGGTTATTCAGGACATTGTTTTCTAGGTGCTAACCGGCCATTAAATGTTTTAAAATCTGT
This sequence comes from Phasmarhabditis papillosa, assembly GCA_034691345.1. NCBI lineage: Eukaryota > Metazoa > Nematoda > Chromadorea > Rhabditida > Rhabditidae > Pellioditis > Pellioditis papillosa. The sequence goes on along the minus strand of JAQGAV010004121.1, from coordinate 8,427 downwards.
TTTGAATATGAAGTTCTTCCAAGTGTAGTTTTATCATTATATCGAAGCAAGGTAACCAAACATGCTACATTCTGCTTTCTTTAGGTTTCCACCGGCAAACTGGGCTTTTCAATGGACGACTCAACTTACCGCGCAGAGCCTCAAACACTTTTTGCTCAACAAATCTCAAACGCACCAGAAGACATGGAAAAAGCCAGAGCCGTATTTTGGAGTAAGTGGTTTGATTTAATTTTTCGACAACTAGGATCTATATGATAGAGTCTTACACAGTTTTTATTTTTGGGTAGCTAATTGCACAGTATATAATGGTCTACGATTATTTATTGAATATCAATTGTTCTTAGAGATATACAATTTTTAAAAACATTTACTTTACAGCTGTGTTAATGGTTGCCGCTGCACTGGCCGCTCTTATTGTATTAATATTTTTGATTACTTGCGTAAGTTTTATCAAACAAAGCTCACCACATAACGTTTTTACAAATCTATTTATTATAATCTTGTTCCCATTTTTTGACCCTCAAACATTAGACTTTCCATTGATACATGGAAAGTCAATAATGATAATAAAACTATGACATCCATAAATATGTTGTAAGTCTTTTTTAATAAAAGTTTGTTTGTTATAAACATACCATAAAACCAAGTATTGTACACCTTAGATTGCTCTATGTCGATCTCGGAACAAAGATGCTCAATCTACTGGCAGAAGTACACCGTCTAACTTTATATCTCACAGCATTGTGGCTCATAGAGTACCAAGAACAGCCCCAAGACCGAACCCGCAGGAGAACTGGTAAGATTTATAATATATGCATATCTGATTTGTAAAACGAGAATGTAAAATTGGTATAACCTGGGCCACAATAGCAAGAAGTTAACCGATCGAATGAGAGATCACCCAACGCATATAAAATCTCATATGATATTGCGACTATTGGAATAGATTATTGTAGTTATTGTTGTATTGTTTTATGTAGGAGGAAGATATTATTGTTTTTGAAACCAAATCATTATAATATTAGTGCTTGAAACATTTAAAAGTAAACTGATAGTGTTATTGTTTTTATTATTTCCAAATTTTAGACTACAGAATTTTAGACTACAGAATTTTAGACTGGCCCAAAAGTTTAGAAAAGCAATCTGAATAAAACGGAGAATTTTCAAAATCAATCTATTTCATACATAACTTTAATTGTTTAGATATTTTCTCGAGAGGATCTTCATATGGAATCGTCAAACGCCCCAATTCGGGCATTCCGCAGACCATCCTTTGGCGAAAATTCAAATAGAACATTCCAGAATGAACGACCAGATTCTGTTATTTATTGTTAAAGTGTCTTTATTTATTTACCTAACATATTACGTTAACACATTCGAATCTCAGCTAAACCTATCATATTCGTATTGATACTTCACCATTATTCTAAATTCTTAGATTGATATTGACTTTAATTACTTTGTAAACTTATTAAAACAACTCAATTATCTTAATTATTTATTTCAATCGGGTCTTCTCATCACTTAATTTGACTTCTTTGTGATCTACCAGTGCCACAATGTCATTTAAATAGCCATATAAAGTTAATGTTACAATATTTCTTATGATACTTCTGATATATCCTGAACAGTGAATAGAATAAGAAACTGTCCAAAATATTTCAAGACGAAACAATTGGTCATACAAAAGTTAATTAGTTATAGTTAGTGGCAAACAAAAAAAATTCTCTCTAATATTTAATTTAGATGTTTTTGAATTATGTTTTTTTTCTTCCTTTCTTTCAAAATGGTGGTTGAACAATGGCCCGTTGGCTCCTTCAATCCTCCAGAACCGCGACAAGTACTGCATATTTGGATACATATCTTATGTACATTTACATTATGTGTTACTGGTGTTGCGTCTTCGAAATAAAAATTTCTATTCTATTCTATCCCAAGAGAGAATGTGTTGGTTGTTGGAAATTCAATTCAAACTTTGAATTGTTGTTTGCTCATGTTGAGTACCGTTGGGGTATTCGATAGATCAATCCTCTACTGTAGCTGTGATCTTTGTTTCGCATTAAATTGAGATAGCAACGCTTTATCAATTCTTGGACTGTCAAATAGAATCAAATACTGTATATGATTTGTGTCAAATATCTATAAAGTATATAAATAATGAAATAATGAACGTTTTCGTAGAATTTTTCATTGAATGATACTTTCATAAGATGAAAATGTTGCAAACTATTTTTGATACTATCTTTTCATACTATAACTGATACTGTATCTCTTTTTCGGTAGATATGATACTTTTACGTTTTCCAACTTTGTTAAAAGTTTATTGATCTCTCAATAACGTAGTTCACAAATGTTTACTTTATTTCTCTTGAAAATAACAGAAATCACAAATAGTCCTATTGTTATCTTGTTATTTGCCCGCCCCGAATTTTACTGATTAACAAAAATGTGATTTTGCACATATTTTCCTATATATTGCCGGTTATTCTTTACACTTTTAGAGAAAACTTTATCAATTAACTTTATCAGACTATTGCTGGAGTTGTTATTCTAGTTACATTTTGCAAGTTTAAAAACTCAGATTATTTATGAAATAATGTTATTTTGAAAGTTCAGTGAGCATAGGTGTTTCTCAAAAAATTCTCAAGTATTGCTAATTTGTCACTTGTTTCGTTTTCATTTAGGATGTTATTCTGGTTAATAGTAACCACGGTTATCGTTGTGGCTTGGGCCCATATGCTATGGAAAGCGTCAAAACTGCCTCCAGGTATAATAATAATGAAAAGCACATGAACAAAAACATTTTTAATAGTAATCGTTTTCATGACATTGGTATTTATGACATTACAAATTTCAATTTCTACTTAGTCATCAAACTATTTCATCTATCATGTGAATAATAGATTGTATTTATTTGTAAACCAAGTATTTGTACAATCTTTCATACTTATAGGTCCAATTCCTTTTCCACTGGTCGGTAATATTCCACAATTTGCTCTCGATCTCTATAGAGAAGGTGAAATCATTAAAGTACTCCGAAAATGGCAGAAGGTTGGGTAGTCAAACAAATCTAAGGTGATCAAAGTCTTGAAGTTTAATCTTTCAAGTATTTGAATTGGAACATTTTAAAATAGATAACTAATCTCATTTACTAAACTTTTATTCAGGGCTTGGAAAAAGCCGGTTTCTCAAATTTTCGCCCCGGCCATGCCCGGACGGCCCTAGCCAATTTCACAATTCTTTGCTGATATTCTCCACAAAAGTTATTTTTCAGTGATATTTTCCGGCATTAACACTAAATAATGCAACAATCTTTACCTATTGATGTTTTTGGATACTGTTTACCAAAATATTCACCTAAATCAGTCGATTTTTTCATGAAAATTATACCAGAGCAGGCCGACTTTTCCAATTTTCGGCCCTTTGCAGACCGACTGCAAAAATTTCGGCCCCCGTCCGGGCCGGCACGTTAAATTCCCAGTCCTGCTGTTATTATTATTGATAATATGTTTTTAGAAATACGGAAATGTTTCTACCCTCTGGATGGGAAACATGCCTACTGTTAACATTTGTGATTACCAGACTGCACATGATTTAATGGTTAAAAAAGGACAATTATTTACTAACAGATATATACCATTTGTAATGTATAGTATTACAAGTGAGTTACTGCAAAAAAAATGAACCCAATTCAGTTTTATTATATAACATTTTATATTTTTCTAATTGTTTATCAAAAGTTTCTGGAAATTCACAAGTTGGCTGTTGGTTTCTATTACTAATAGCAAATGTGTTAGAGGGTCTAGGAATCGTTAATTCAAATGGCGCCCACTGGCAAGAACAACGACGCTTTGCTCTGCATTCTCTTCGTAATTTCGGATTGGGAAGAAATATAATGGAGGCCAGAATAATGCTCGAAGTTGATTACAGGTGGGTTCAGCTCCTTTTGACACGATTATATAATTGATACTGAATTGATATCAGAGAATATTAGAATATTTGTAATTCAAAAATTAGAAAAGGTGAACTGTGCAAAGTTGCTTATGAAGGCTCAGTTCTAAATAAAGAATGGGCACTCATTAGTTAACTTCTGCCAGTTTCTTGTCGTTTTAACGGCTACTTCCCCGTAAGCAAACATTTTTTGAAAATATTAGTATTAGGTTTCAATTTGCATTCTATTCATATTCTAGGCTTGACCTGTTGATAAGTCTGTTTTCAAATGTGGGAATTATTTTTAGGAGTAACGAATTGACTGAGAAGATAGATTCTGCTGGCGGGCAGATCGAAGTTGATATCTGCCATTTTCTTGAAATCACAGTCGGAAATATTATTAATAGAATGTTATTCACCGAAAGATTCACAGAGGTAAAGAAATTATAAGAAGATGTATCATCTCTTCCAAAGCAACTGCAATTGCTCAAGCTGTGAGTTCAGAACTTTATATTTACAGCTTATCCCATACTTTGCTCGAATCCGGATTTGGTGCTTTAGCGCTTTAGCCAAGTGGTTGGGGCAGCGGTCTCTGAATTCGTGAGGATCCGAGGCTGTGGGTTCGACTCCCCGTTGCTGCGGAAAGCTTAGGAAACCTGAAGCGTATTTATCCCATGTTTCGCGCTCCCGAAGACTGAAAATTAAAATACATGATTTGCAGTTGAACAAGAACATTTCAGGAAAAAGAAGCTAAATTCTTCAAACTGAAAGGTGATCTGGATAAGGCGGTGGAGTCGGTCAGTGTTGTAGATTTAATGCTCCCTGAGAGGGTATTCAAAATCCCGTACTTCCAAAATCGTATGAAGAGGCAACTCGCACCACTTTCTGGACTCTTTGACTTCTTTGAAGAGCAAATCAGTGAAAGGTTGGTTAAATGACACCTTTTATACATATGTTGATGACTTGGTGGAACTGATATAGGTTTCAGGAATTTGATAACAGTATGCTGGTCTGGTTCGCTTCTTCTCACATTATTTAACTTCTAACAATAAATATTGTTTAATTAACCAACAATTACTCAATAACGAATACGTCTTGTAGAGAAATTTGTTCCACAATTGATCAACACTTTCTAAATAAGATTACGAGTTGATTGAAAATATTCATTTTTCTAATTGAGATTAAATTGTTTCCAGACTTCAAGAGATCAAAGAAGGAAAACGGGAGCTGAAGGACGAGCCTGAAGACTTTGTTGACGCATTTATAGCTGAAATTCATAAAGCCGACAACGAACAACCAAACAGTTTCAAGTAATATTTAGATTTTCTTATATATTTGATATGTTTGTTGTAGTTTGGAATCGTTAAAAATGACGCTAGCCGACTTATGGGTTGCTGGACAAGAAACCACGGCCAACACGCTTTATTGGGCGTTTTCCTACATTACAGCAAACCCAGAGGTACGAAAGTGGCAGTTTATAGATGGTTGCAATGTGTTCTTCCTGAAAATTTCAAATTTTGTTTTTCAATCTTGTGGGCGTGGTGACCCAGTGGTTAAAAGCTTCGCCTCGTAAGCTGATGGTTCGAATCCCCCCGAAAAAAGAATACTTGCAAATTTGTTTTGATTCGCTGCCTTCACTCCCTGGGTGTTGTTCTATAAATTTTTCCTATGGTTCCCACGTCTCACTTCTTCGCTCCAAACATACGACATCTCTTGTTTCGTAAAAACGAATAAGCAACAAACAAACTCTTAATACACCTTTCTGGATCATCAAAGTGACAAACGCAACCTATCATAGGGGGATATTAATGTAACATGCTACACCACTTAAATCTGTAAATTTACATTTGTCAATTGCAATAATAAGTATTTTAAACGTATTTCAGGTTGTTGAACCTTTAATAGAGGAGTTGGACTCGGTTACTCAGAAGACGCGTTCAATCTCGTTGCAAGACAGACCCAAGACGCCGTATTTGAATGCGGTAATCACGGTAGGTTGGACTATTTAGAAATTAGTTGCTGAATAGAGTATGTTAGTTTGCGGCGTTAATTCTCTTTTTTTGGGTTTATATTCTGTTTTTTCGACTACTCGATGAAGTTCGACTACTTGTTATTTTCCTCATCAATTTATGAAAATAATGTTATAATCAACTAGGATTTTCTTATTTCATTATTTTGGCTTAGGAAATCCTCCGTTGTTCTTCAATAGTCCCGATGAACCTCTGGCGTGAATCTAATGAAGACATTTCCATTGGAGAATACCTAGTTCCTAAAGGAACTATAACAGTTGCACAGATTTCAGTGATTATGAGAGATAAAAAGATATTCCCTGATTTTGATAAGGTAAGAGAAAAACTGAAACTTATGACTTCTAAAATTGCTCGGCCGCGCTCAAAAAAATTTGATGTTCGTACCGTACGCCCTTGTATAAGCCTTTGCCGCCGACCATACTCTAGGCCGAGTTAAAAAACTGTGCATCGCTCATCGTCAACTATCCGGGCAGTGATTGAACATTTTCCCTTTAAAACTAAATAATCCCACGTTCAGTGCAGTCAAAAGTTAGAAACTGGCCACAACAAAGAGGCTTCAAGAAAAATTTGTGAAATTTTCCTAAGTCTTCTGAATTTGTTTTTTTGTTAATTCAACAAAATAAAGAGCCTAAGAAATTTATCTGAATTTTCCGGTTTAGTTTAATCCTCAACGTTACCTGGATACTCCTGAGTTGGAACAATATGTAATCCCCTTTTCGCTCGGCAAAAGAGCTTGTTTGGGAGAATCTCTTGCGAGAGCAGAACTTTATTTGGTTAGTTCAGGCCTTTTCTTCAGTAGAAAATAAAGATGCGCTCATTTGAGTTGTAATGATAGTTTTAGTCAGGTTTCGAAATACTCTTTATCAATACGGTTTTTGCAGATTCTTGGTAACCTAATGAGTCGATTCAATTTCAAGGCCTCAGCTGGTATGCCACCTAGTATGGAAGCTAAATTCGGAAATGGAGCTAATAGACAAGCTAAAGACTATAAAGTAGTCATAAATAAAAGAAATACAAAATGATATTGTATACAATAAACAGTTTTCTTAGTTTTTGCAATCTGTATTCCTTCCATATAATCCCCAATATTTCAAGGTCTCTAGACAGTGACTACATACCTTCCCAGTGGTAGAATGCTCCACGCAGGGCAGTGGATTTCACGGTCCGGGGCCGAACATTCAAAGTGGGCCCGCGCGGGGGAAATTTTTTATGAAAAAATCGTATGTGAATATTTTGATAAATATAATCCATAACCATAAAGAGGAAAATATTGTGGCACTCTTTATGTGGCCGAAAATATTGAGGCTAAGGCCGAAAAATAGCACTGAAACTAACTTTTTTGAACAATATCCGCTAAAAATTGTAAAATAGACTAGGGCCGGGGCCGAAAAATCTGACAAACGGGCCGTTCTGGGACGGCTCGGCCGGTCTTTTCCCATCCCTGGCTCCACTGCCACGCAGGCGGCCCGATTTCTTTTCCCGGCCAATGCACCGATTTAACTCATGTATTCTCTTATATTAATGTATCTTACAAACAGTAGGGAATGAAATAAGGCGTAGATCCTATGATGGATGTGATACGATATCATACATTCCTCATTATTTCATATAGTCCCCGCGCTGTTGTCGCCGGTCAGTCATAAACAATGTTACTAACAGACATTTGCTTTATGGGAAAAGATATTCAAATGGTTAATTGTTGGCGCAAATTGTTCGTGCCGAAGCCATTCATTTATAAAATTGCCTACTGGAAGCGTTTTTCAAAAATTAAGTTTTCTATAAAGTGAATGATTATGCTTTAAAGAATGCTAACAATGGCACTCAAATTTAACGGATAATTATACCTAGCAATATCAACAAGTTTAACAATGAGTTATAAATACAGAAATCAGCCTCTACTTTTTCAGTGTTAATATTGCATTGAAAATATGCGGAACAGAGATTCAGACGCGCAACTCAGGAAACGATCTTCCAGAGCTGGTGTGGTAAAAGAAGAGCAATCCTAGAATGGAGTTCTGATCATATTCGCTCAAAAAGTGAGATAACTGTCGTAATCACTATCTAAGATGGTCACCACCAGTGTAGGAGAACGTCGTTATGAGATCACATACTTATCAAGAAATAGATCATTTGTGATTTCTTGATAGTTTTCAAAGTAATTATTTTTTGTTAATTACAAGTACTGGTATTGAAATTTTTACCATCCTTTAAAAAATGTTAAACTGTTTAGTCGGCCGACAAACGATATGCAAGGAAAGGTCTGCTGGGTGCTCAATATAAAAAAAAATAGTTATATTCACAAATATAAATTGATTGTTTAAGAAAAATAAGTTGGATGTGGTGATGTACATGACATCATTTGACTATTCCGCTTTTTCGCGCGCCAATGCTCGGCCGCGTTTGGCAGTCTTAAATAGTGATCACGACAGTTATCTCACTTTTTGAGCGAATATGATCAGAACTCCAT
>JAQGAV010004120.1:0-10948 GCA_034691345.1 Phasmarhabditis papillosa | reverse complement strand
CGACCTCTCGCTCCATAGTAAAGTTTCATCATTTACCTTATAACTACAGGCGGCTGACAGCCCGGCCCGGCCCGGCCAGGCCCGGCCCAAGATTTGGAACCTAGGCCGGGCCGGGCCGGCCGGGTTAACAGCTCTGCTTTTGCTGAGTGAATTTTCTCCTCTAGCGACTTTTTAAAATAGACGCGGTTGCTCAAAATTTATTATATAAAACTTCGGAACAAAATTTTAATCATGATAATATCAATTTATTATATTAAGTTTGTTTTGAAATGTTTTGGTTTTACTTTACTGAATAGTTGTTACTAACATTCTACAGATGCCGATCGACGATCCTATAGCCGATGAAGAAAGAAAAGCCAGTAGTGCATATGCCCTCATTCGAATGAGATTGGATCGCCTAGAAAAGAATATTGTAAGTTAATCTAACTAACAGGCGTAATGGGGATTTCAGGATAAGTTGGCTCCTGTACCAGCTAGAAAATCAGATTTACGAGAACCCAAGCCTCCACAGGAGTTTGTGCGAAATGTTGTTGGATCATCAGCTGCCGCAGGGAGTGCTGAATTTCATATTTACAGGTATACCTATGTTTTTAAACTGTACCAAAACACTGAATGTACAGGAATAATCGCAAAAAGGAACAAAATCGTCTTGATTACATTGCTGAAATGGCGCGACGAGAAGACTTAGATGCCGAATTTAAGTATGTGAATAAAGTATAACCTTGTAATTTTTCATTGTAGACAACGGCGTGAAGAGATTGAACAAGAAGAGGAGGAGAAGACCGCCAAACGAAGAGCTAAGCGCGCTAAGAGGAAGCAGAAGGCGAAGTTAGCCCGTAAGAATAAGGTAGGTATATACATTGTCCGTGATCTTAGTAGAATCAGCATGTTGTGTTCTGAATCATTTGCTTGTATCTCTTGTATCTGTTTATTCCAGTTTTCTCAGTGAAATGTTGTTTGCTCAATTTCTAATTTTTTTTTTGTTGCAGAAGGGTAACAGCGACTCCGACTCCGAGTCCGACGACGATGAGGACGAAGATGAGCCTGAAACAAAAAAACATCGCGTGGAAAAAGAAGAAAATGCGAAGAAAGAAGACTGCAAGGACGAATCAAAGGAAGAAGTCCATAACGAAGAACAGATTGCAAATGAATAGTGAGAGTGTTTGTAAGCCTCGCTGAAGAAAACGTTGTTATGTACATTTATTTGTTTGATTATATTAATGATTAGTTTTTATTTAACAATGAACTTGATCTCGATGGAATTTTTTCTGGTTTGGACGCTGTTTGTTTCCCACTCTTACCTGTATTCTGGGCTCTGGTGTTCTGCTATTCTAATATGTATTTCAGATGGGTACTTTATATAGCTTGTTGTTTGGCCCACAATTATACCGGGTGTTTCCTCTGGCTGAAAGACAGCCAAATATTGTCGAAAACATTGGCAATAATTGCATGTGCGTAGTTAGAGGTAGAACTTTTGATTTAAGCATTACCATGAATATGTTTTAGCGATTTTTTACGTTTCGACATCGCTAGCCTTCGGTCCCATTATTTTCACATATTTGTATCAACGAGGATGGCTCACTTCTAGCTCTTCTTTATTCATCGCCAAATATTTTGGCATTCTTTTAATATGCGCTTTTGGTGGAAGGTACATAGTTCACTTTGACTTCAAACAAATTTTTATTAGGGCCGTTGGACGTGCAATGGATCCAACTTACAGACACTTTCTTGGTGTTTGGAACAGAGCAGCTTCATCTGGAAAATCAGAGGACAATGAAGTAAATCAACATTCTCCATGAAATATAATCACTTTCAATATTTAGGCGCTGAAAAGGTTTGACTTTGAGGTGAAAGGTGTAAATGCTGATTATGTAGCCTTAGCGAATGAAAAATTATGGTTCCTCAAAAGTGAACTTTCGCAAGGTTGTTATGTTGTGAAGATAATATCATTCTTACTGCTTAGGTAATCCAATCGTGAGGGCTGTAGGATGGTACGCTGTTCATGCATTTGGTCGTCACATGATGTATCCTGGTTCTATGGCCATTTTAAACTATATGCTGTCCGGCTCTCTCGAAACCGCTCGAAGTCTTATGGTTACCAATAAGGTGATGTTTCTTTACGCTAGCAATTTTTACCTAAGATGTTCAGGGAGGAAAGCGTGCCTGGATACGTACCAGTGAAGGCGATCTTATTGATGCCATGTATATTCAGGGAGAGCAACACACCAGTGGTTCTGAAGATCGGTATGAGTTGTCATGCATTTGATAAACAATTTACTTACAGGAGTCAATATCTCGTAATTACGTGTGAAGGAAATGCTGGATTCTATGAAATCGGGATTGCAAATACTCCTGGACAGCTGGGCTATTCTGTAAGTTTTAATTTGCTTATGGTTGACTTAATTTTAATAGGTGCTTGGTTGGAATCATCCAGGATTCGGTGAAAGCTCCGGGCTGCCATTTCCAGGGAATACTTTGGCAGCTGCCGATGCAGTGATGCAGGTGAGAATCTAATAAATCTTTGTATGCTGAATATGTTGTACTATGTTTAAAGACTAATTCACATATGTTCAGTATGCTCTCAATGTTTTGAAGTATCCAGTAGATAAAATTGTCATATTCGGTTGGTCTATCGGTGGCTATCCTTCAAGTTGGTTGGCTGCAAATTATCCAGGTGAAAACGTTCCTCATTACAATGTTTATGGCCCATTTAGATGTGCGCGCTGTCATTTTGGACGCAACCTTTGACGATGTCCTCCCACTCGCGGAAAGTCGTATGCCCGGGGTTAGATTGAGTGTTTAGCTATAAAATAATTTCTCTTTAGTTTTTGGCTGGTGTAGTTAAGCACGCAATAAGAGGACACTTAAATCTTGAAATACATCAAATTGTGAGTTTTATTTTTCTACAAAGAAAACTTTTATTTTAGTTGGCGCGTTATAAGGGCCCACTGCGACTAATCCGTCGCCTGCAGGAAGAGATTCTTACCACTGATACCTTGGGAACAGAGCATGAAAGACGTGCAACTAATAGGTTGATACATTTATTATTCAAATATTTACTGTAAATACATTTTAGAGCCAATTTCCTTCTTAAGGAACTATTACGTGTTCGCCATGCTTCGCTGGTGAAGGGGTTAGAGCCTCAAGTAGATTCTTGGCTAGCTATGCTACCCAGCGAAAGAGTAACTCTTTCGGCATTGCAATCAGTTAGTATTGAATGTATGTTCACTTTAAACATCATTTTAAGGAAACTGCAGAAGGACTGCGACGTGCCCGCCTCTTCAACGTCTGTGATTATTATTTAGTCGACTTCGATGCCAGTCACGTTTCTCCATTAGACCCTGGGTAAAAGATATCAGTAAATTTTATTGAATTATACTTTTAGCTATTTCCATATTCCGAATGCACTGCCGAAGACGCTACGAGACTGATGATTGATCTCTTTAAGATAATGTTCTAAATTATTTATGTATTATTTAAGTTCACAATTCCAACAGCTAAGACTTTTTCTTTTCACAGTCTATTTTCTTTAATTATTTTGGTGTTTTACTCTGTCGCCAACAATTCTATTTGCTTTATTTTATGTCATTGATAGGTTTACCTGAATGTAATAGTCGAAACAGAAGTAATAAATATTCGTTTTTCAATATATTTCTATCTTAAGAAATTTGGCTACAATTTAGTTCTCTTCCGGCGATATGTAGCGTCTAACATCTGTATATACAATCGGTTTTTCTGCCAAGTTTTGTTGTTGAGTAGTTTCCAACTCAGTCAGCAAGAAAGTTAGATACTATCGTGTATTGTTTCATCGAAAATAACGTTCTCTGTTCATTTGCAATCCCTTATCATCATTCCGCCCTTAAAACGTCGTTCCTACGTTTCTCTGGTTTTTCGCCTAGTTCTCCTGCTAAGTTTTGAGTACTTTATTAGCTCAAAAAGCATTCAATAAATAATTAAGGAATGTAGAGGCATTCTTGAAATAGCACCGTTGCAAAATAAGGAGATCAATAAGCGCAAATCAAAGTGAGATCTACATATAAACCATAGAATTCTATTAGCTATAAGCTCATCTAGATAAAATAAGCGTACTATAGAAGTTGAGCAAAGCACTTGGGTCTAAGAGCGTAATCCATTTAAGGAGAAAAAGTTCGTTACATAATGCGGTAAAGGTTTAAACAAATGAAGTGTGTAGTGTCCGTCCAGTATTATGTATTCTCTTTTAACATGGAAGAAAAAATATTAAGTTATGGCCACAAATAACACTTACAAAGGGGTTGATGCTCACTGGACGAACAATTGAATTAAAATACAAATAGTGGGTTCTACCCGCTTACTTAGCCTGCTTGCTTCGCAGCTGCCGTTTATAATAATAATGATTATTTCAGATGAATGAATAATTAAAGTTGAAGTTCTAGGCGGCTTCACATGTCCAAAGAAAGTCTCTTCAGTTCAGAGAAAACTTCGGTGAAATATGACTGCGACGAATTTAGCCGAAGCATGTCCGCACTTCTCGCGTTTATAATCGAAACACAGCGATTCCAGAACTTGTCGCGATCCTGAATGATATAACGTTTGTGGCAAGTAGGTACGGGTATTATAAAACCTTATATAGTCAATTGCTAAACTTGCTTAGGGCGTATAATGGATGTGCAAAATGTATTTACTAGAAACCGCATAAAGTTATTTCTGAACCGATAGTCTATCGAGAAAGCGATAGAAAAAAACTAAATTCGGCCATGTTGGCATATATAACAGATGGCTGATGCCTGAGTGTACTGGTTTACTTTTCTGCCCCAGTTGGCAAACTTTGAAATGTCCGAATCCAGTATATATATCAGGTATATTTTCATAAACTATCGAATTGACAGTCCTGGTACAGCTGAGATTAGCTTACCGCTTCAATGATAAATGGTTTCAATGGGTACGATATTTCATTGCCCATATAAGAGTAGGAAATGTACAAACAGGTTAGCACCCATGCGTGTAGGTCTTCCACCGTATAAATTGATTTCTCGTCTGTAATGTTCAGTTTAAATAGACTAATACATAATATTTATAGCTTATTTGTTATTATATTATATTTACAGTCTATATTAGAAGGGAATGTTTGCACGCACAGTGAACGGAAACTCACTCTATTATTGTTACGGAGACATTTTATCAAGGTTCTTAGTTGGCCATATATCTACTTGTAATGGAGGTGCCCAACAAGTCAGTAGAATTTTGTTGAGTATTATTTTGAAAGTTATTTAACGCAATTTTGATTAATTTACCTGGGAGCGCACGGTTTTATGGGCGTGGTGTCCCTATTTTGACCTTTACGCGATCGACTCTCAGATAATAGGGCTGGTTTATTGACTAATTTTAACTCACTAGGAATTGCCTCCTTGATTAACATAAATACAAATACTAAGTTGGCGGGATTGATGAAAGCAATGTCTTGCCATCCCTAAATAGCAAGTGTCTTGTTGAATTTAGAAGGTTTTCTGACTGATACTTGGCATACCGCCGTAACTAACCTGTAACAATAGCGCCCTGTCAACAGTCCGCATCCACATAACCACTTTGGCGGGCTCGAACCCCCTGGGTGGTCGATGTAGGGAAATAAAATGACCCAGACCACGAAGTAGTTCTGACGTTGATGCTTGGATAACAGTTTTCCGCTTTGCTATCTAAATCAGTGACCTTAATACTGTATTCCAGTTACACTTAATTATATCATTAAGTTTATCTTTTCTCTTTTGTTAACTATTTTTCTAATGTCCCGAGAGTTGATTATGGGAATCTAAACTACTACCCACACATATTCGACAAGGTGTACAAAATCTGAAATCCACAAGTTTTAAAGTTAAGGAATAATCGTAAACCAACTAGTTCGATTGACAAAAACAGGTTGTTTGTATTTTCGTACCTGAGAGTCGGCCACAATTAGCGGTCTATCTACCCGAGATACAATGCCATTGTTATTGTTATGAAGGGACTTGCATTGCGAGATAAAGTCCCGTCGAGCTGCCGGCTGTACAGAGATCGATCTGTAAACATTGTTTTTAATAAATAATATTTTGTTGGTCTGACTTATATGAAGATATTTCATCGAATATATTCCTTAAGCTATTGTTAGAATTCTCGACATAGTTTTTGTAGCTACCAACTGGTTTCCTAAGAAAACCCCGGATATCTGAATCAACATTCAGGTAAACCCATAACTAGACCTTTCTTGAGCACCATACCTTGTATGAGTCGGGCTGAGAGGAGTCTTTGCCTTGGGTGCATCGGGACTAGGGCTTGCAAGACTGTTGTTGTTCACCAGATCCTGTTTGTTTAAACGCAGCTCCCGTCGGATTTCTTCTCGAATACTGTAGAAGTTAGGGATCACCGTCGTATCAGATTCGTATCTAAATAATAATGTATCCATATGATTGATAGAATATAAAATTGTTAATCAAGTTCAGATTTTTCTTTTTCATGTTTTCTAGTCATCATTTTGACAAATTCAATTTAACAACCCTAGTAATGTGCCATTCAATAACAATGTATATGTGGGGTTTGACTTATCTTAACCACAAAATATGCTTAACTCGCACCTTTTGTAGTTCTGATTGTTATCAACAACTGGTACTTTAGTGTACTGTAGGTCTCTGTGGGTACGGTAGTTGTTTATGTTATCTGTGGAGCGCGATGCTATATCTAAAATGTTGATTCGGTCACGTTTTAGCGCAGGAGCTTACCGTTGGTTTTACTGAATTGTTTTCTCGCAATTGGTTGTATGTTCTTTTTACCCCAGTTCCAACCTTGCGACAATACTGATTGGCGTTTAACATTGTAAATTGGAGCATTCGGTGGCGAAAATAGATGGTTACATACCTAGAAAATATATATTTTAAATATAATAAAATTGTAAATTAATTTAAGTCTTATTAGTTATATGCATATCTTTACATTTCGTTCTCAGAGTGATTGATGCCCCCTGTTTCCGCTACTTATTCAAATGGGTGGCAATCTACGCCAGTCATATTCTCCGCCCACCCATAGAACATATTCGCTTGTTTCGTGTTGTTTAAGGGGAGAATTGCGTCAATATTAACTAAATATGCAAGTTGTTGTATTACCAAATTAATAAGCAATAAGCGACACTTTTCTTCATGGGGGAGATTTATCACGGAATAACGAAATTAGTGATTATGAAAGTAAAATAGACATTTTAAATAATCTGAATCGTTTTGATTTGGGACTACCTAGCTGAATATTTATGGTTCTGAACTTATTAAATATCAGTCCTAGCTATGTTTAGACTACTTCATGTTTCGCATCGAGGGTCGAGGTTAGAGAGGACACAACTCAAAAACAGATATAATTTAGGAGTAAATCAAGGGTGGGAAAGACCACCAGTGTTAATAATTCCTCTGCATGCCCGCCCTGACGGTATTTCATAACTTACCGATGTGGGTTGCCGTTGATTCAACGGTGACCCCAATGAAGCACCCATTATTCCTAGCCGAATCGAATTTGTTGGGCTGAAACGGAACTCGTAAAATTTTCTTATTTTGCTATATTTCTATAGATAAAACAATTGTAATTATTTAATGTACTTACGATTCGATTGGAGTTCCAGTCGATCTGGACCTCCCGCTCACATAAAGCTGCTGTCTTACTGTATGCTTATGCACAGTAACGTCCAGATGTTGAATGATTGCGAATTTAATATGATTCGCAGGTTAGAGCTTCTGTATGCAGAGTACGGTAGTCGGTAGCATCGGTTGAGCCAGCGACGGACGGTTCTAGAATGGAAGATTTGAATCCAAATATGCACAAATTATACTAATAAGATTGTTGGAAAGCCCACTAAATTGTTTATTCCTTATATAAAACATATAATAGAACACTTACGCTTACTGTAAGAAAATGCTGGCAATATTCCTAAACTATAATTTGTCAACTAAAACTGAAAACAATATTTAAAAATAATTGAAGTTTTTTCTTGAAAATGAGGTAGTCAAACAACACAGAAAACTACATCAGTTTCTATATGACAATGATAGAACACTATATAAACTGTTACAAAATGTTAGTTTTTAGAAAAAACAACAGAACTTATATAAAATGACTCGAAAGTC
This sequence comes from Phasmarhabditis papillosa, assembly GCA_034691345.1. Classification (NCBI taxonomy): domain Eukaryota; kingdom Metazoa; phylum Nematoda; class Chromadorea; order Rhabditida; family Rhabditidae; genus Pellioditis; species Pellioditis papillosa. Next base: position 2,834 of record JAQGAV010004120.1, on the reverse strand, counting down.
TCAGGTCAAATCACTGTAGCTGCCTATGTTATCAAGGTTTTCTTTTTGAGTTTTTCGGCTACAGTAATCTGAATAGAGTAGCCAGGGAGGGCCATAATCACAAATAGTTCGTTTTCTTCAATTTTTCTATTATCGACATTACTTTTAATAACTTTCCACCTAATTCAAAAAATATAGTAAATAAAGACTCTATATTCTCGTAGTTAGAACAATCACAAATTTTGTAGAGGTGAATCGCGGAATTTCCACCAACCCTGGTTGCGACTTGTTCTCTTTTTCAACTCAGTTGCAGCCCGTAGCTTAACTGACAAGGAAGTTGCAGTTAGCTGTAAATAAAGGATGGGACTGAATGAATGTTGTAGTCATAATCTACTTATCTAACCATAACAGAACATTTAATTTGCATAGCATCTGTGAGATTTCCTAGTAAATTTAAAAATATGCGTCATATAAACTTTAATTACAGAATGTTAGTTCTTAGCTTTAAAATATCCTGTTTTGAATAATACATATGGCATCCAATTACGGCTAATGTGCTTCACAGCGATAAATGTTACGAAATATTTATAGCAAATTGGGAATCATCAATACCCCAACTAGTCAACTCCCTTCTACCAGGTCTTATTGGATACTTGATATTCTTATGATAGCTATATATTAATATTGTTATAAATACATTTGGGTTACAACCTAGCCAGACCACCATGTCAGTTTAGAATCTCAGTTCTCTGTCGGCTTTTAGACCTTTTTTGAACGCTTAGACGCATGTTGTCCTATAGAATAGAATACACAGAAAAGAGACTAGTGGCCAGAAGGAAAAGCGTCAATCAAAAGCAAGTATGACACAAAGTTAGTGAAGAGACAGCAGAAGCCCAACCATTGACAGAGATTCAATTTTGAATGACAAAAGCACAAAGATTCAGGCATTTAGTGGCAAAACGTTATTTCGCAAGGCACAAGGCTGAGATTGAAATGTTTCAGTTTTGGTCAGGGGTGGGAATTTCGAGGGTCGAAAGTTTGTAAAGTGAGCCCGATCTGCGTTTTCCCATCCCTAGTCTTAGCAACTCAACTGCTGAGAAATTGGTTGTTAGAAAGTGAAGAAGAGTCAACTCTTTTTGTCTAGTTTGTTGCTAGCAAGTAATATTAATCATGCTGGGTGGCTTTCGGCTTGTGCTCCCTGGAGACTCGACGAGAAAGAAGGGGACCACCCGCAGTCTACACGCCCAGCGGGACAGAAAATGAATGCCATCAGAAGTGGATCGCTAGTAAACACCTTTTTTGATATAAAATACGATAAGAATTCTTAGGCCTCGAAATAGAAAGCTCCCTCGGGGTTAACAAAAGTCATCATCTATCAAGAAGATGCGCCAGAGATTTTATTCCTTATCGGAATGAAAAAGTATGCAATTCATATCACGCAAAAGTCCTAACCAATATTCAAGTATTTACTTAAAGGGACATAGGGAGAGCTATTGCGCCAATATACGGTAATTGGGCGAAATCAGTAAATTCGTTAATTCTGATCAAAAACTTTGAAATTTTCAGACAAAAAAGCAAATTGTTAAATCAACTTTTGCCGCTGAATTGAATTCCAAAAGAATTTCAATGAATTTCTGAAAAATAAGCAAGTTATAGCAGATAATCGCGTTTTTGCTCATAACTGTTTGACAATTGGTTCTTATGTTTTTCTGTTATTTTAAGCCAAAAGATATTGTCTTTCTGATAATATTCATTTTTTAAAAGTTAAAAAAGGTTGATTTTGAGCCGAGTTATGCCCTGTTAGAATTTTACAAGGGCGTATTCGTCATTTGTATGTTGCGTTTGTTTATAAACAATTTCGAAATTTTCGAAAAATGAATGCGCACGCAAAGTTATACTTAATTAATACTCGAATACTAAATGACTAAAATTTATGCGATAAAAACGTTCTAGATCAGAAAAATTCGCTCTTTAATCTGAAATTAACTTCAAAAAACTGACCCCATGTCCCTTTAAATGTAAATCTTTTGTTTTAGCATCGTAAACAGGATGGGGATACAGTCAGCCTTCAATTCGCTAAATGGCCTCCCGCTAAAGTTACCATTGCGGGTAATAAGGTAAGTTGTAATAAACCTAATAGGATTTCAAAAGTTGAATTTCAAAAAGTAATAGGATTTTGTTTGTTTAAAACCTAGTAGGATTTTGTTTCAAATTTATGTTTTTGCAGGCCAACTATACATAATTTCCTATTTTATGCCCGTTGTTACCACGAGCAAATGTCAGTGGCCGCATATCTGGAGCAAAAGTAAGTGAAATTTATATATGAAAAGATTATAAGTAGTATTATAGGTATGGTTTCGTCTGCGTGTATGATCAAATGCCACTCATTATGGAGAATGAGGGCAGCGTACTCCCTATTGAAGCGATACACGTTTACATGAAAAGTAATCTAATTCATAGTGTGCGCTTCAAAAGAGAGGCGTCGTTCTCCAGATGGAGGCTTATTTGGACTTTTTGTCCCCAAGGAAACCTCGTCTCGTCTAACTACTGCTGATATTACTATTAGAACAATATGGACTACGAAAGATTTGGATAAAATGGCAGCACAGTATACTGGATATTCTTTTCATTTGTATGAACGAGTTCAACATCATAAGCTTAGAACTTTGAAACATAAAACTTCGCAAATAGGTGAGATTACAAAGATTTCACATTTAAACTTCATTAATGAGAAATTATATACCTACAAGTGTATCAAGGAAACTATACACCGTTTACTCCGTCAAAACATACTATTGGAAAAACAATTTGTCGATTATGTGGAAAACAATATGCTCATAGTTATACACACAAGT
>JAQGAV010004119.1:0-10951 GCA_034691345.1 Phasmarhabditis papillosa | reverse complement strand
CGCGAAAGCAGTTTAAAAATTCTTTCGACTTTCGACTTTCGACTTTCGCGAAAGAAAATTTTTGACTTTCGCCCAGCTGTGATCTAGATGTTGTGGAGTTACAAGAAAATTTCGACTCACATATCAATAAAAATTGGTATTTCCTTGTTCGTTTTCATTTAATATTTTCAATAGTGGATGGTTTTCACTAACAGTCTTTCGCGAAACATGACTTTCGCGAAAGTCTTTCGCGAAAAGGCTCTTTCGCGTTTCGCGAAAGAAATATGCTGCTTTCGCGAAAGACCTTTCGCGAAAGCAGTTTAAAAATTTTTCGACTTTCGACTTTCGACTTTCGCGAAAGAAAATTTTTGACTTTCGCCCAGCTCTGTTCTATATCGTCTCGGATTATTCAGTTAAAATAATACTTATTGGTCACATTGACAAAGGGAATGTTTCTTATACAAGAAAAATTGCAAATGCCAGCTACAATATACTAGAAAAGCAAATGTTTCATAAACTCTAAAAAGGTACTCTTGGAGTTCATATCCAGTGAACGATCTTCATAGGAAAACTCCCCTTATTCCCCTTGTGATAGTTTGTTTGACATTTTATTTTGTTTTATGTTTGGAATATTATTACAAGTAATCCTTTAAACTAACTGTTTTCCAATCTTAAATTTAGAATTTTATAGCGCGTTCAATTTGTCTTTTGTTATCTCTTGAAGCAATATGTAACATATTATATGTTAAGCGAACTAAGCAGTAGGGTAAATGTTTCAACATTTTTGAAGTTTGGAATCTTATATTGGGTTCAATACGTCTTGCATAAGTTGTTGAGCCTTACAATTAAAACAGTTAATAATCTGTATTTCTTCATGTTATTAGAATATTAGTTTAAAAATTATAAGTAAAATATTCCTTTCGTTGTTGTTGTATGCTTGCTACAGCCTATTTTGTTTGAGCGTCCCATCCTCTGCCCGTTTGATTGGCATAGGAAACCCTTTCTTATAATAGATAATCATAGTATCTAGCCATTTTCAAAAATTTCCGACTTTTCAGTTTTGCGGATCTTTCCCGGGTCGGCCTTCAAAATTCCTAACCCTGCACCATACCAAATCGGGAAAACTAAATCTTTTCTTCCGACTGCCCGAAAAACAAATTCATAACGTCAACAGTTCAGTCGTTTGTCGCATTGATTAAAACTGTTTTAGTAGACTTATAGTTTTTGTAATTCGCAGTTTTTTCACTGTATAGTTTAGTTTTTTATATTCTATATTTATTAATTGTCTATGCTAATTAGTACTGTCTTTTAGTACTGAAACTATGTTCCTAGACTAACTCAGATACGGGGAACACAGTGGGAGTAACACATTTGAGCTGTCTCCGGCCCTAACCCGACTTTTTCGCTAATTAGTACTGTATTTGGTACAGTTGACTGTACAAGCTAAGGTTCTTTTTTTTTCTTTGTTTATAGTATTCAAAATAGCTGGAAAGCGAACACTTTTTCACAACGTGTATGTCCGTTTAAATTAACTGTCCTATAATGTTTTTGATGAACAAATTTGTATTTTGTTTTTATTTTTTCAATTTTGTATGCGAAAATCATCTGGTTGAGCTTAAAAATACGTGGAGAGCGAGGAATATTTCACGAGAGTTGAAACATAATGTTCTGTTTTTAATTTTGTTTCGATGTAGTAATTTTGAGACTTTTCGTTTGTTAATAATCTGTGCTGTTTAACGTTTTTACAGAAATGAGGGCCCCTAGTCAACAAATAACAATTTCATCATTGTTCGGAGTAACCATTCTAGTAGTTGCAGTGGTGAGTGTTTCGGTTATTGTTTATTCCAAGGTTTCTGTTATTGTTTATTCCGTATATCAATAATGTATATTACATAATGGGTGTTTTTTTTTGTATTCTTTCCATCTAAAAATAGTAGAAGTCGGTTTGCGCGAATCATAAGAGAACATTCAAGCATACATTCCACGGTTGCTCAATCCAGCTTCAGACTTGGGAGGGAACCAGGCCTCTCACGAAAAGCCCGGTCGGGCTTCGGGCCGGCCCGGCCCGGTCGGGCCGGAGTGTATTGTGTATAGTCATTTCTGATAAAATTTTGTATTTTTTTTTCATATTTTTATACAATTTTTGTATTTTTTTTCATATTTTTATACAAGTAAGGCATATTTTTCATATTTTACTAAAAATTTTGTTGAAAAATTGTGAAAAATTAAAAAAATTATTATGAGGTTTTTGTGAAAAGCCCGATCGGGCCCGCCACGACCAGGCCCGGCCCGGCCCGGCCCGGCCCGCCCGCCAACTTTTTCCAAAGCCCGGCTCGGCCCGATGAGAGGCCTGGTTGTCCTTGACTATAGACTATAGAGATAGTTACTATAGACGCTGAACTATACGTCGGATAGTATTCAGGGATACGTCCGTGGATTATATATTCGGAAACTTACATTGCGAATTGGGCATCCTCTTAAATGTCACATACATCGCTGCTACGCCGGGGCCAAAAATCACGATACTTGGGATTGATACCTAAAACGGATGAGTAACTTGAATAGGTTTACTAAAACTAACTAGAATAACTAAAAAAGTTTACAGAAAAACTTTCCCCGTTTCTTTGGATACGGAGACCCTTTACAACTGAAAAGAAGATGGGGCAGATTGGCCCAGTGGATAGAAGCTTTTCCTCATATCCTCGAGGTTGATGGTTCGAATCCGCCCCGAAGAAAGAATTCTTGCAAATTTCGGATTTGCCGCCTCCGCTCCCCAGGTGCCGTGCAATGCAGTCCTGGCTCCCTAATCCTCCAAATCCTCCAAATATCTGTGAAACTTGTTTCGCAAAATATGAATAAACAATCTTTAAAAAATCGTTTTATTTTTTGTTAACTACTAACCTGAACTAGTAGTTGGATCATCAACCTCAAGTGCATTATTCGAACTTTCTCGGACATTCGAAAATACATAGACACTTTACGAAGATAATAAAATGATAGAAATACGCACATTGAGAAAGTAGTAGACATAATTATAACCATAACAAAGGCAATGGCAAATAGGATCTGTACCGTCTCATACGGTATATCAACTATGAAAAAGTTAGAAGGACCGAAATAACGTTGTAGGCAGGGTAGGTCCTAAATATTACAAGTACATGGTATAGTCGGTATTAAGAGATAGGTTACAGCGCAATATAATGGATTGAAACGTTTCTAAAGAAAAATGAATGTACTGTATGGGAAAAGACTACCAATCCACCGATTCCATAGAATACCGCTGCCTACCCAGGTAATGCTCTAAAAACTAGTTTCTTGGTATAGACTATTTGAGGATTTTCTTCGTATTATGTATAAAATTAAAAGAAGACTGCAGTGCGCTGTGTTGTATGAGGTTTGTAAAATCGCTCGTTCTGGGGCAAAATTAAACTTCCATTGTATGATTCTAGACACAATTTTTTGTTTGGTGTCATAACTATGTTTTCGAGAAATTTCTTGACAATAAATTATATGTCAAATGTTTGATTCAAAAACATTTTTTGGCAATTTAAAATATTTCATCACGCTCAAAAAACCTGTATAAATTAGTACTAACCGCCACAAGTTGTCGCTGCAGTTCACTCTGTTGTGGAATAGCCTTACTGACTATCACCGAAATTAACAATAAACTACCAGTGGCGAATAAGTAGCTGAGAAATACAATTATCTAAATGGCGGATTTACTATTCAGCATTTAAATAGTTCCAAAAGTTTTCCCACTATTTGAAAAAGCGAGATCCGGGATTTGCGAGGTTCGCGCACACCACTAATTTCAAACATCCGAAATTATCCGTAAGAAGTAAGATCCGAAAGTTATAGTAGAGTGTTGAAAAAAGATCTCGCCGAGAATGGCGCTGAAAGTTTTGAAACACAAAAATATACACAAACTTGCATAAAAATACGCAATATAAACTCCATTATACCTCTATACCTGAGTGGTTGATTTTGAAAAACAAAGACAATGGTCTTTCGGCAATACACATTGTAGTCTGTAGAAGAAAAGTAGAAAAATAGAGGCCAAACACTGTGAGCCAAGGATTCCGCCAATCATAACCTAAAGTAATAGGGATAAAAACTACAGTCATATCCACAACAAGAGGCAAGAACAAAGAAATACAGTCATATCCACAACAAGATCCTAATCAACCAATTGTTCATTTACAGTGCACGCTGTGTCACAGCGGCGTGTAATTCTTTTAAAATTCGATAGATATTTTAATATTTTGAAACTAAAACTGGTTGTTCAACAATCATCCGGAAATATTCTCGAGTTTCTTTCCCATTTTAAAGTAGCTGTTTGGTCATTATTGATAGAACCGTTTTTTGTAGATTCATTCAATTCGCACAAAATCAAACTTTAGTTGTATTCAAGAACAATAATGGAGTGTTAACAAAGAATCTCGTTGACAATGGCTCTGAAAGTATTCGAAAATATACGTAAAATTTCCTTAAAATACGCCAGCAACGCTCGATTATTCCCCTTGAATCAGTCTATACACTAACCTGCCAGAACGGACTGATACTCGTGTCGCTGAGAAGACCGTTATTGTAGCCCATAGGCAGGGGAAAATAGGCTACAACAATCTAAACTAGCTGTACAATATTATCTTTTTGCATATATATAATGCTTTTTCTCGAAAGTTAGTTGTGCATATTCTGGCAAAAGGTTAATTAATTTGAACATGTTCCGGACAAGTGTCCTATAAGATATATATATATCGGCTGTCTAGTGCATCGTTCATCTAGTCTCACAATATTGCTACAAATTTTGGTTACTCTATTTTGTTTGTAGAAAATCAAGGAATCACAGCTATAGTCGTCTTAAAACTACGGTCCCGCACCAATGTGTGGTAGAGTTGGGCGTTTCAGCCAGTTTGACAAGCGGTATGATACGGGTTCGCTTGAATAACAAGCGGGATAAATTTTATATTGAGCCTATATTTTATCACAACGTAGCACTGTAAAGAAACCAAAAAATGGGCTCAATACGACATTTATTCAAACCAACATAATTGCACTGTATGGGCGCCGGTGCGAACGTTTTCCCTAAAAAAACAAACCTCTCCTTCCAGATTACATAAATGTAGGTTATAGCGATTTGATTAGTGGTCACGCGCCGAGCAAGGATCACTACCACGATTGTGTATTGCACCGAGAACATTTTTTGTAGTTTAGGGGATTTTATATTTTCAAGTTGATAAAAAGAGAATGTAGCCGGTAAGTAGGAATACCCATTATTTTAGGAATTCACAGGCACTTTTCTTGGTACAACCGGTTATATTCTGAAACAACGAGTTACATTTTTTTTCCAGTTCTTCACTACCTTTACGAAACAAGAGAGAACGCCAGTGAATTCAAGCAATCTTTTTAGGTTGGAAATCTCAAGATATATCGTTAAGATATTTCCAGCACAAATACCATTCATCATCTTAGTTATTAACTTTTTGATTGACTTATCCTACGGTTAACGTTCCAATTCTGTCATTTACAAGTAAAATATAGAAAATTCATTGTTGAACATCTGAGCAGTCATCGCTTTAATAGATTATACAACTATAAATACATTGAAATAGTCTACTACAAAAACATAGAATTATTAGAACTTATATATGTTATTATCAGAAAATTGTTATTTTAAATAAGATGTTGAGTGTTAACTACAAATATAATATAAGTGCATTGAGTGATTGTAGTTGAGGTTAATTGTAAATTACTGAGGTCCTTGATTTCCAGCAGTTTCTTAAATGCCATCTTCCACCAAACCAGCAACGTTGGCTGGTTGAGTTCCATAATCAGTTAGATCTTGACATGAGTACTGATATGAATAGCCCTTTCTCACTCGAGATAGTACCAATATATTAGTCTAAAAACATAGTTAAAATATGAGGAATTATATAGTTGGCGGGCAAACGATATGCAAGTTAAAGGTCTGAGTGCTCAATATACACCGCGCAAAATAGTTATATTCACTCATATAAATTAATTATTTCTGAAAAATAAGTTAGATTTGGTGTTGTGCATTATATCATTTACTAATCAAGGTTTTGCGCGAAGTTGCTTGGCCGCGCTCAAATAAAATTTGCAGTTCGTACCGTATACGGTTGCATAAGTCTTGGCCGCCGACTATAACAATTTTCGAATCTTGGTAAAGGGCTTTTACAAGTTATCAAGTTTGCTGATGGATTTCGTGCTTATACAATAGTCATATTCTACGATAATTAGTTTTGAAATCGATAATCATAAATTCAATATAGTTCTGGTTATAGGATCCTGAATAACTCACTATTCTGTGTTTTTATTATTTTTGTTAGAAGCAAACCTCTTCAGGACTAATCTGCTTGACTTTTTCCGCTGAAGCACTGAAAGTCGACAACTTTTCATACAATCCGTTGCTATTGAACATGAACAACAAATCGTCTATAATATAAATACATATGGATTTTATTACTAGTTTGAATGAATAATATTGATTTACAAGAAAAATCACACGATAAGACTTAAGAAGACCAGTACTGATTTTTTTGATTTTTGACGGAAAGGGAGATAGGACCATAATGTTAACCTCTTAAGGTTGCAAAAAAAAAAATAAGAAAAATTTTAATTTTAATTTGAAATTACTGAGATTCATAGTTTATTCGTGAAAGTTTTCAACACATGTTAGTAAGAAAGTTGTGCAAACCGAAACAGAGACAGATAGTCGTGACTAAAGCTCCGTACCGACCGGTCGCGGCCGGCTCCTATTTTTTAAGTACAAGGCGGGAAACTTGACAAATTTGACTAATCAATCTTCTGAAATGTCATTATCTTACTTTTATCACAGTATTCCTCCAGTATAATTTCGGCTTGGCTATCACTCAACTGTCTTCGATCGATAGCAACAACTTCTTGTAGAATACCAGTGCTCGTATCTTGTAGAGTAAAGGAAATGACACCTGCTAACAATCTGCTATAGTTGGCGGACTAATCGCTCGCTTGATAGAGAAATAGAAGCGAATCTATGCTCTAATTTGAAGTTATTAGACCTTTAACTACAAGCGATTAGTTTGCCGACAATACTAACGTTCTAATTGATAACTCGAGTTTTACATAGCTCTGCAGTTTGGTCCACTAATTTTCAAAGAATTGAATGATTGACAAGAATCTACAGTGGGGCACAAATGCCTATCTAATTGTTAGTTTAGGTTGAGTACCCAGGTACCATAATACATAATACAAGTTTGACAATATAGCCAGCGCCAAGAGTAATGATGGAGTGTAATCAATTGAAGACTCGCCTGAGCCCCTTTTGTGAGCACCGCACCAGCATCTGACGGCTAATGTCCGTTTAATATTGTACTTTGCAAGTACGCGCATGCAATTTGCCTGCAGGTGTGGTGTTAAAATCCAAAAATACGCAGTTGACACTCCATGATTCTTCTGGAATCGCGCTATAGTATCCAAAAAAGTCGTACATATTTGATTTTGCAAGATTTCATACAAACTTTATTGTCCCGTTCTTACCTGTTTCCGTATCGATAGTCAGATCAGTGAAAAAAACCTGTCCATCGCATAGGTTAGTCTTACTAAATACGCAATATTTGCCAGTTGGGTGCCTGAAAATAATTGGGTGATGCAAATATAGTCGGCGGCCAGGCTTTTCCAAGGGTATACGGTACGAACTGAAGTTTTATTGGCGCGCGAAAACGCGGACTGGTCAATGATGAATTCTACAACACCACTTTTAACTTATTTTTCCAAAACAATTAATTAATATTAGTGAATTTAACTATTTTGCGCGTTTCAAATTGAGCATCCAGACTTTTAACTTGCATATCGTTTGGCCGCCGACTATAGTCAAACGAGCGGTGATAGAATATTTTGTGAACTTGTCTAAACTGTCAAAATGATAGATATTTTCATATGTTATGACCCCTAAGGCTTGCTTTATGTAAACACAGCCATTTGATCCAACAGGGTCCATTTCATAGCAGAAACTGGCGACTTGAGCTTGAGCTTCTATCCAAGAAAACTGGGGACATCCGGGCAATCGTATTATAAAAATATCAATAGTTTTGTCCATCATCTCGCTAGTAAATGATTCACTGTTCTCGCAATCCAGAACCTGAATTTTGACCTGAAACTCTATTATTTGTAAAGTTAGTTAGATTGGGACAGGGAAGTTTGCGTGCCTACATTTGCGCGTCGGAAATCTGGAATTGGAGAACATAGTTTCGAGAATATGGTTAGGTGTCAAACGTAGCATCTGAACCACATAGAGCTCACGGCTCGCCGCGCACCTAACTTAACGGGACAGAGCTCAATCTGTGCAACTGAGTTTTTTCGAATGATTCGGTTGAAGGTTTCCAGAGAAAAATGAAATTTAATATTAACATGAGAGCTCAGTCCTTTAACGTCGTTGTCTCCGTTGGCGAGCCGTGAGCTATTCCCGTATTCGCTTTTTGGTGGGCGCGCTGAATTCATGTCACAATTAGATTGTGGTGTTTTCGATTAGTACGCATGATAATCAAAAATTGCAAAGTTATAAACTGACCAGAGCGCTTTTACTTCATTTTTATTTGAAATACCTGGTAGTCCGCAATTTGTGAAGGTTTGTAGGTAACCAAAACTGAAGAAGACATCTTTCTGGATGAACAAGTTACATAATCATTAGTAAAACAATTGAAAAAATAACGTTTCTTTGAAGGATCTCAGGTTGAATATATACGGAGAATTACCACCCACTCCCAGCAAAACCAGCCGCTACCCGCAATTACCACCCGATAGCAGCCAATACCAGCGGTTTCGAGACTTTACCGCTGGGAACGCCCGTACCTACTGACTACCGGCAATTACCACGCGATACCAGCCATGCAAAGCATCAGTTGCTGGGAGAGGCTGGTAAAATGGTCCGTATCTGATCAACCTTAGATCTTTTCAGACAAAGATTAAATAATTTAGGCAAAGAAGTAAGCAAAATAATCAAAAATAGAAACAGATTGCCAAACGAACAGATTTGAATCACAAGACAAGCATGCCAATAACAAAAAATTTTTTAAAAGAAAGATAAAGAACCAAAATGGATCAATAGCAAAACGAGCAGACAGTTAGATAAAGAAATTGCACAAGAGACTCACTGACTCATAACCAGCTGTAGAAACGCGCGCAGCTAAACACAAAGGCAAAACAAAACATGGCCAAATAGATTGCATCTCCAGCTTTTAGGTGATTTAAAAAAAGTGATTTCTTTCCTGTAATCGCAGAGATCACACAATAACTGGAGATTTCTTCGGCGCAGGGCTTCGGCCATTCATTCCAGAATCTTCTGAAAAACGGTGGTTCCTTCATGACATTCAATCTTCGGGTGCACGAAACATGGGATAAATTAGCTGCTGGTTTCCAAACCTTCTGCCTCTACGGGGAATAGAACCCACAGCCTCAGATCTTCGCGAATTCAGAGACCACTGCTCTTACCACTAGGCTATAGCAACATCTATTAGGATTAGAACAAAAGTACTGCTAAAGTGAACACCATTAAACGAAAGTCATGTTAGTCAGAAGTTGTATATGTTTTGCATTTGTGAACCTATTCTTTTTGTGAACAAAAAGAAAAACAATTTTTGAAAGCGCAAACCAAACAATAATTTTCCAAAATAATGCAAAGTATTAATTAGGCTACATAGATAATGAGCACTGCAGAATATTTGACAGTATAGTTAGATTAAAAAGTAATAAGGCCGTGTATGCTGCATATTTCTTTATTTTTAACACTGCGGTTGCTGGCATTCTACGCGCGCGATATCAGTAGATTGCGAAATTGCTTTCGTACTGCCGTACTCAGACAAAAGATTGCAACACTCCTGCCAACCCAATTTTATTAACACGGCTCTATTACTTTTGAATTCGACTATAACACCACTGTCAAATATTAAGTACCAGATATTGATTTCGATTTAACTTGTAGACCCAAAGACTTCTGTTCAACTTGTAAATTCCTATCTTACTACCTTATTGGAAATCCTGATTGTAGTCCAATATTGGCTATTACTAGTTTCGCCACTGATTTAACAAGAGCCTTTATTAACAAACTAACAGGTTTAAGTGATTGATTTCTACAAGAAATTGAGTATTAAATATTCTGTGATCGTAGTTGAGGTGGAATGTGAATTGCTGGGATTCATGATTTCCAGCAGTTTGTTAAACTTTGTTTTCCACGAAACTAGTGACCGGAGCAGGTTGAGTTTGATAGTCGGTTAGAACGAGACATGTGGATGAAGATTTTTGGTCTTTTTCCACTTTGCAGAGTACCAATATATTTGTCTAAAACATATTTGAAATATAAAGGAAATCAGGACAGAATAATTTTAGAAACTTGGATATTTCCGTTTCTATGTTATCAAGTTTGGGGGCGAGACAGAATCTTGGATATGTCGACCGCTCTACCATAGTTAGTTTCGAAATCAACATAGTCGAATTCAAGCGTAATACAGCCGTGAAAAATTAGATTTGGCGCAGGCGAAAACATAATTTTTTTGTCTGACTATGAGATATATGAAATGAAGGGAAACTTGCAACTGCAGGTTCAGCGCGCTTAAATTTTCCAGCTGGTGCAGTGTTAATAATGGAGCTTACACGGCGGTATTACTTTTGAATTCGACTATACTCGTATATTTGAAATTTAGTTTTTATTGATTACAGGCAAACGTTACGCTGTGTTTCCCAAATAGTTAACTAATAATAGTAAATTAAATAGTAAATTGTTAACTATTAAGTAATAGGATTACAATTTCTCAGCCATTTTTGAGAGAAGCAAACCTCGCCAGGACTAATCTTCTTGACTTTTTCCGCTGAAGCACTGAATGTCGACAACCGCCAATACAAATAATTGTCATTTAACCCGAACAACAAATAATCTACAATTGCATTACTGCTGTTCTACTTTATGATTTATTAATAT
>JAQGAV010004118.1:0-10952 GCA_034691345.1 Phasmarhabditis papillosa | reverse complement strand
TATAATCCCCCCCCCCCCCCCCAGTAAGATTACTTTATTTTATTGTTCACCAACTACCAAGCTTACGCAAACTACTTCGTTAGAGTTGAGCCAGAAAGCCCTGTTTATCCTAGTGGGGGTTCATTAGTCTAGTCCTGCAGTAAGCATTCTGCTAAATATATAGACCACCCAAATATTAAAACCCCGCTATTAATGCACTTGCTATATTCTGTATGTTTCAAGAGCCGTGATCATTTGAATCAGAACGAATGGCAACGTCCCATTTATCAAACAGTTGGAAACCACCCAAGGTGAGAACTAAACTACAAAATAAGTATTTAAACCAAAAATAACTGAACAAGTTTAGGGGTGGGGTTAAACAAGGTGTTTGTAAAGGGATTAGAAAAACTTTAATTTTGAATTTTTCAGAAAATATTTCTACATTCCTATAGTCTGTTTATAGAGTTATTTCTATAGTCGATAACAAGAAAAAGGCTGCAAGGTGCGGTGTTAAATCATGGCTTTCGCAATTACGTATATGGGTTTTATGAAATCAAATCAAAAAAGAAGCCCTGATATTTGTCTAGTAACAAGCAATAAATTGCGCTTCTAATCATACCAAGAACATCTACTTTCGACAAAAATTTAATTTCTGAAAGCCTTTATAATACCGCACCTTGCAGCCTATTTCTTGTTACAGACTTAACCGAGAGTTTATTACTATCAAAATGACATGACATAAATTCCAATTCTCTGCATTGTTTATTTTGTAGTTAATAAAGTTCACAAAAACATTAAATCCGACTATATATGTTTAATATGTTTAATATTGAATATAAAGGCCATGTAAATACTTTTCAAAGGGAAATACGGCATTTTCCGCTGACCATTCATAAAACCAGCTTCCCATACATAATAAACAATAGTTGTACGCAAGCTAAATAGCTTCAATATTTACAAAAGACCACCCATTAAAACCATATATGTCACACCTACTGGCAGCCGAATTTAATTTATCTAAAAACTTACATCACGCTATTTAATTTAGTTTTCCTAATGGTTGGCCATTTCAGGACGGAATTTTCTTCCAGTTCAACCAGAATGCCGGCTGAGAGAATAGTAGACGACTACCGAAGAGTCGACTACGAATACGATGGAGACAATTTTGTGTAAGTTATCACACAGGGTGGTCCTTGTTAGACCACACAGACAGGGAATTCTGCTCAATTTGACCAAAATAAAGGATTTACAAGACTTGCAACTTGGGTTAAAGAACTAGAAAGTTAGAAGTTGATGCGGGGAGTAGGTGGGGGTATAAGTTTATTCACTTATAGATATGAACAATTATAATATTAGAATAATCTTAGTTTATTTTAAAGATGTTATGCTTCTTATATTTGAATGCTTAGCGGTACATTCTTTGACAGTGTTATCTTGTGCATTCCTGTCATTCGCGCACAATTTATATCAAAATATTGATTTCTTGGAACACCTAGCTAGCTAACTAATCACTATGTTCATATATTTTTATTATATATTCTACAGTAATTCTAGACTTTTCTTCTATTTCTGTCAGTTGTTTTGGTTTTCGCCGTGCTAGACAATTAGAAGACTTTGCCGCTTCTTTTCAAAACAAACAAAATATACGAAATTAAGCAGAATATGCAAATTGTATTTAAAGGACTGTTGTAGTAAAACTAGATTATATTCATAGAAGGGTATATCCATATTAATCCTTAAACATACCATTTATACCTGTATGTTACTAGTTTTATTTCTCTAGTATTAACAAAGTACCCATTCATAGGTTCGAAACATTTTTCTAGCAAAAATTGTTCCAAAAATCTAAAATATGAATCTGAATGCGAATGAGATTTATTTAATATCATCAGGTGTGGTGAACCCGATATGGGTGGTCTAGCAGTGCGTCTAGTCTCTCTCTTTCTCATCCGCTTGTAGTTGACATATCATATTTATGAGTTTTCTTTCTATGTGGTCTTTTGTTTGCAAAGTTTAAAACGACTTATTTTAAGAGGCTATTCGCATGTTAAAACATTCTATGTTATTAAATAGTTTAGAAAAGTTTATAAGACTTTATTCTTTTTCTTTGTTTTCTATTATTGGATAGTCCATTTATTTAAAGAAAACCTCACTCTTCACTAGTTATTTTAAATGTTATGTCGCATTGAAAGAGTTTAGTCTAATCTTACACGAGCAATAAGCAGAGTGTTAAATCACATGATAACAGTCTTTCGCTCATTTTGGAGATGGTGAAACCCCGTGTCGGATTGAACCAAGAATCCCAATTCTTATACTGAAATTACTGTAAGTAATGTAATACAAACGCTACTATTGTAAACATAAATAAAACATATCCACAATATTTTAGTATTATTATTACTATTTTAATATATTGAACTATATTGAATAAATAGGATTAGCTTTTATTTAATTTCTACCACCTTTCCCAGCCAATCCACCTTCTCTGTGGCCTCTTCACACTCTTCGCATAAACTTCAGGTGGGGAGGCAGACCACCCATTATGTTTTTAGACCACCCTACTAGACATATGTATATCTGCAGCTAGTTTTTTCTATATAACCTCATATTATACCTTTAAAGAAGTTGTGAATAACATAATTCTAATATTCTATTATTTTTTTCGCAGTTTTCTTATCTTTCTGTCAATCTAAGCGGTGTTTCAGTCACACAACTCGTTTGCTACGGTTTATTTCTCTTTATTAAAAACAATAAAAATAATAAGTATTTATTTTAAATATTAATAATAACACTTATAACAATTATAATTAATCCGTATGGGATTCGTTTGTGGACAGTTTATTTCTGTTTTCGCGTTGTTCTACGAATTCCTCATCGGCTTATTGAGAGAATCTCGCGCGGTCACAGGCCGTCTACACAAATATCATTTCTCTTTACTTTTAATTAGTTTACAACATCTATTTAGGTTTTAATATAAATATAATTACTTTTATAAGAACGATTTCATGTTATTTTGTAAACGAATGTAAACGAATGTAAATTTGTATTCCAAGGTGGCGATATCGCTTGATTTATTACTGCTTATTTATATTAATCGCAGTTGGAGGTCTCAGAATTATATGCGGCCTTAAAAATTACTCTGTTACTTCCTACTATATGTAATCAGTGCTGCGCATGTGCCGGCCCGGTAATTTTGAAAAGTTGGGACCGGGCAGATTTTAACAACGCAGCGCTTGCTTATATAACTTATTATAACTACGCAATTTCGCCTCCAAAATGCAAATTTCCTATAAAAATCGCCTTTTCTGTTAAAGATATTAACGAATCTTGCGTTAATATTAAAAATAAAACATAACCTTAAGCCTTGATATTAACTAATCTGCCATTTATACTTCGCTGACAAAATTGACGCTGACGAAAGGCAGCTGTTAAAATAAAAATAAGCAGTAGCAAAAAAAAAACAAGGTATTACCAACAAAAAAAATGTCTCCAAATTGGTCTTTTTGACTCCAAAAGTGACGTCACCGGGCTCTAACGACTCCGCCCCCTCAAAATCTTGGCCCGGAATTTTAAATGCGCAGCCCTGTATGTAATGTGACCACCCGCTAGGTAATTAATTAATACAGACACAGTTTCAAACGCATGATCAGAACATTTCTACGAATATTTCAGTTTATCTAAAATTATTTATCTTTTATATATTATTATTGTTATCGGCTGTTTTCTTACATTCACTCATACAAATTAGACATTTCTGTTTTCAAGGGTAAGCCTTATACTGCTATGAAGTCGCAGTTCCGGGACTTTGACGAGGACGACCTGGAGTCGTATCTAGAAGGTTCTGTATGGAGCGAGAAGCCCGCTTGCGATATGTACTCGCGCTCAAATCTACAATCAGATGTAATTACAGTATTCCCATGTACTTCATCGCTTAGTTATTATCCAAGCTCTTCTTGTGAAACTGTTTTTACGTAAGTAAATCGCACTTTAGAGATTCATTTTATCCAAACTCTATTATCCAATGATTTGTTAAGTCGTTTACATACAAATTACTCATTAGCACATATAGTCAGCACCCAGAGTAATTATGGACTGTCACTTGCGTATTTTGAGAATTTTTAACACCGCACCTGCAGGCAAAATGCACGCGCGTACGTGCAAAATACAATAGACGGAGAGCAGCCGCCAGATGCTGGCGCGGTGCTCGCAAAAGGGGCTCAGACGAGCATTTAATTCTTTACACTCCATCATTACTCTTGGCTCTGACTATAGCTTCACTCTTAATTCTAATCATAAGCAACTGAGATGCGAATTGAATGCATCGCTAGGGTTCAAATTATGATCGAGCGGAGTTTTCAAGTCCTCATTTCCACACCAGTCTCTGCTAGAGAACCTTCAAATACTCATATTTTGTATATTTAAGTTAGTTTTTATGCTCTTTAAATCCACAATGCTCCTGCGTTTTCCGGATTTCTGTGAACATCAAACACTACATGAAATGAACAAATAAACGGAAGCGAGAATTTCCAGTGTGGGGGGTCGCAATGAGGGGAAATTCAATTCAAACACAAATAGGCCAGCTTGCAGAGATTATTTCTTAATCCGATAAACTACATGGGAGGGGATTTAAGCTTATTTTAGGTTCCAATACACAAGAAGTTGCAAAATGCCAAATTTTTACTAAATTGATATATTACCGTAAGCCCCAGGCTGCAGTAACCAGCCGACGCGTATATAGGAAATTAGTAAGCATTGTGCTTCTTCCATTTACTAGGGTCTAGGGCCTCCAACGAGATTTATTCGCTTCCTAGCGACCACCCGCGTCATTTATGGCTGAACACGATGTTTCTGTCACGAAAACGGCCAAGGTGACCGATATTTTCGTCAAGCGGTCTGAACGACCACCTATTACTATTAGAAAAACTACGAAGACCACGCATAAAGCTAACCTCTTTAAAATACTAATATAATCATAGATATAAAACAACATTGTGGAACGTTTCGACCTTGGCTAGAGTGTGCTCCGTTTTACAAAATACCACCAGAAAACTAAATTGTAAAGGTATTTCATAGACCACCCTTTAACAAAATTAATTTTCAGAGTACGTCGTCCGCCGTCGGTTGTCCAGTATAGAAATTCGGTTGCCGACAACAAGAGTGACTATGGCTATGACCGACAACGGGTAATTATATATATTAATTACTGTACATGTTGTTTATACAAAAGTTAAAATGCCGTATCGCTTGTGGATTTAAAATATTTGCACAAGACACACTTGGTACCTTTCTACATTCATTAAATGTACACATAAACTTTAAAACAGCTAACACTCAACTCTGTAGCGGACTACGTAAAATATATTAAGTAGATTCTCATTTTACTTAGAACTTTGTTTATTAGTTTGTTTTAGGCAGCAAGTCGGTCGGAATATAGTTCGCCTAACAGTGACCGAGGTAGACAATACGAGAAGGCCGTTGTTGAAAAGGTATTTATAAAAGTATTCTACTTCCTGTATCACTCGTAAGAGCTTCGGCCATTTATTCCGTAATCTTCTGAACAGAGACCCCACCTTTCTAACTTTCAGTGTTGGGGGGCACGAAATATTGGATAATAAAGCTGCTGGTTTGCCTAGCGTTCTGCAGCTACGGGTAGTCGAACCCACAGCCTCAGATCCTCACGGATTCAGAGACCGCTGCGCTAACCACTAGGCTAAAGCACCCGCCAGCAATATGTATATTAACATAGGACTGAAAAACTTAAACATATATACTATTTATAAATATTATTTTTGATGTTTATTTTAAAGACAATACTAACCATTTGATTATCTTCAGGCTGTTTCACGTCCTGGTTCGCCAGGCCCGGTGGCTGGACAAGGCCAGATTATAAACACGGAACACGGATTCACAATAGAGCTAGATGTAAACCACTTTAGAGCTAATGAAATTAAGGTAGATACATTCAAGAATTTCTTAATATGAAAGCATAAAATAGATGGTGGTCTCCGCGTTTCTCATTTCAACTATAGTCGGCGGCTAAGACTTATGCAAGGGTTTACGGTACGAACTGCAAATTTTATTGGGGTGCGGCCGAGCAATGGCGCGCGAAAACGCGGACTAGTCAATGATGTAATGAACAACACCACATCTAACTTATCTTTCTGAAACATTTAGCTTATATTAATGAATAAAACTATTTTGCGCGTTTTAAATTGAGCACTAAGACCTTTAACTTGCATATTGCCGACTATAGAGGGCCTTAACAGACTAAAACCTTATTCTATACAAATACAATAACTTCTTCGACAAACATATACATAATAATTTATAATAATCTATATAAATAATAGATTATTTTAGGTATCTTTAAATGAATCTCTGTTGTGTGTGAATGGTGAACGAATTGAGGATTGTGGAGATGGACAATCCCTTAGAAGATCGTTTAGTAGAAAATACAGGTATATTTACTATAATAAATGATAAATAATTTCTAATAGTTAACTATTTTTGATTATATATAAAAAGAAAACTGAGATTCTTTGAGCTCTGATAGTCTGTTATTTTATGACAGAACAGTTAAGAGAGGACCACCAATGTTGTTTACTAAAAGCAGATCTTTCAGCATTCCTACTGATATTCATCTGGACTCGATCAAAAGTCACTTAACTGACTATGGAATTCTAGTTATTAATGTAAGTTTATTTATATTTAAATATTTAAATAATATTCTTTGTAGGGGTCCCGCAACGGCTGGAAGGAAACAAACATTTACGTGCAGTCTGGCCGTTCCAGAAGAGAAAGTCAGTCTATAATAAGCACCGTATAATTAGATACGCGTTTTGTTTAATACCGTAATGCTCTAAAGCCATTCCTTCTGGTTACTGTAGCATCTCAGTTACAGTAATCCTTCTTACTTAACAGCCTCGGTGGCTTCTTTAGTAAACCGGTGACCCTACTACAGCCTTTGTGAACAATTATATATATTCATACAAAAGTACATGCTTTAATTACTATGTAACAAATTTACCCGCATTCATTTTATTCAGCAAATCTTCTCGGACGCAATCTATATCTATATTTACTTAAATACTACACGTATTTTTACTGTTATGAATAAAGTTATTAATAAAATCACTTTTGCTGGCAGGCTGGCTTTTATACAAACTTAAGTAAAGATATATACATTTATTAAAACTATAACAAAGTAAAATTGTGTTTATATTCATTAACACTCCAATTGGGCTAATCATTGTTGATTGTTATATCTTTGCCGTATCGTAACTATTAGTTCTGAAAAGAATACTATAACATATTACCTAAGTTAAGAGTTTACGAATCGAGTAGTACTTAAAAATAAAGATCGACATATTATTAACACCTAAGGGATTTCCCTATTATACAATATAGTCTATTTCAAGAATAAAGAGGCCGTGACAAGAAATTTATTTTTGTATGAGCCTGTTTTGCCAGCAGAATGCGTGCAATCTGCGAATGTTCTATAGCTAACGTTGTAGGTGCCAGGACCGCGCGCGCACTTTGCCGGCTTGTGCGGTGGATAAAATCGAAAATATACGCAGGGACCACGGCTTCTTTGCTATTGGAGCAGACTCAAGATCTTAGTTCTGTTTCGGAATGTATATATATTAACATACCTGATTCGTATTGAAAGTAACTGGGTGTAGAATGAAATAGCCAAATATGCTGAGACCACCGTTAACAAAAATAAAATCACAAATAGAACTACAATTATTGTAAATACTAAAGTAGTTGTACAATAGAGATGATCTTCTTCTGAAATTATGTAAACCGAGATACATTATTTTATTTTTGAATTAACCTTCTAACTTTGCGGTTCTCGAAAACTGCTCGTCCAATTCTACTCGAACACCGTCGAATAATTGAACTTCATCTACTGGGTGGTCCGAGTTTCGGCGCAAACGTCTGCTCGCCCCACATATATCCTAAATTAACTGTGAGGTGGTCTACAGTCGCCGGCGGAGTTAGCAAATGACTTCTAACCAACCGTAGCATTTCGCAGTGGTGTTACGTCAATCGAACAAGAGAAATAAACATCTTCAGGACCGGGGAATTTAAATGCTTCTATTATAAAATAGTAGATTTGTAGGTTCTTGTCACGAATACGATTCAATGGAGAGATGAACTCCGGCCGGATAACACAGCTGTAATTCAATGCGTTCAATATTAATTATTAAATTATTCCGTTGTGGAAAAGTTTGATACAATATTGTAGGGTTTAGAATTAAGTAATGCGCTACTCCCATGAATATATATATATGCACCAAATTATTACAAAGTTGTCTTTTAAATTGATTACTTATTATTAGGTGAATTAATACTAATATTAAATATAATAGTAACTTAACTCACCCATTTTTATCAATTAGATCAATTTTTGTCGCACCGGGTCCGTCTGTAGCAAAACATGAATGCACGAACATGTCGTAAGAATTTGGCTCTTAAAGTTATTTAGAAATATTCTATATATAATAACATTTAAACTTTAAAAATAAATACCATACATGCCCGGGTAGGGTCTGTATATCACTCATATGCACAAAGCCATATTTAAAAATGGTCAATGCTGATTTTGCTACTACTTTTTCTTCAAGCATCCATTTTTACATTAGAGAAGTAGAATTCCGCATTCCACAGAAAATCTTCAAAATTTGCGGAACGCGAAAAAAGAATTAAGAATATGTCTGCTGTATACTATAGAATTAACAAGTTACAGCAAAAAACGCATGTAGAAGTTTTGTGTTTTAGCAGCTGTTCAATTGAAAATGTACAACAACTTTGTCGTTCTCTACAGTACTTTACAAACCTGTCATATGTGTGGGCGAGCGGACCACCAGGGTGATATTGTCTCCGATCCGCACGGGACCAATAACACGGCTCGAAAAGGGCCCAACTCCTTTTTGAATCTCCAACTGAACGTCGTTGGATGTAGCTAGACGCTCTTGACTGGCTGTTAAAGGTGTACCCGATGAAACACTAAATTATAACTTTAATTAGTTTATTAGGTTATCATCTTAGGTGGTATTATTTCCTATATAAAAGGTATTTAACTAACTTAACAGTTTCTTCACTAATAGAGTTATCATGAGTGAATTCTACTCCTATTCTTGGCCCTTCTTCTTTGTACAGCTTAGAGGTTACTGTATTAGCATTTGGGCGTGTTTTGGCCAATATAATATCTGCTGCTGCTTCAGTTGGCACAGTAGGATAACTGTTATCAGCAGAAGGTCCCACAACGGTTGTTAGTCTATTCCAAGTGGGTGCGGCTACCGTAGTCGGTGACACCTGATGCGGATCCGTCATTCCTAAGCCTAAAGTTAATATTAGATTATATTATGTACAGTAATCATGAATAAGATTAGCAATATACTTTTATAGACTACACATTGCAGCAACACACAACTATAGTCTGTTTTAATACCTAGAATGCAATCACTGGTTGTAGTTAACGTACCGCGATTGCGAGCTAAATCCTTTGTTTCAATTTTGACTGAGTGTAATTGCACTTCTGAATGGAAAGCCTGTCATAGGGAACGTTAACTACAAACGGAGCTTGCAGTCTAGCTATTCAAATGAACTATAGCTATGCCAGAGACGAAAATAAGTTTGTTGATATATATATAAATATATATATATATATATACCTATAGTTTGGTATATTCTTGTTGGGGCGATCCCATTTCCTATTGCATTATGTTCATAGACATCGGATAGCCGGTCGCTGTGCATTTGTATTGCATTCACCGCTGGACCAAACGGCCTAAATGATTAACCTCAATAGGTGGTCCTTGTTATTTTAAGCATTATTTAAGTATAGTATAGTCATATTCAAAAGTAATAAGACCGTGTTAATAAGCAGGAGTGTTGCAATATTTTATCTGAGTAAGACAGAGCGAAAGCAAGTTTGCAATCTGCTGATGTTAACAATAACGAAATACGCAGCATACAAGGCCTTATTACTTTTGAATCTGACTATAGCTACAGAAACAAGCAATTGGATGTCTTTAAAATATGCAACTTAAACCTTCTTAGCTTATATAGTTCGCTAGCTTTATAAATTTACCTATTGTTCTGATTAGGTGAGCTCCACGGCGGCTGTACATAAGAATTCATCTTTTTCTCCACTGGAGGTATGCGCACATCAGCTTTAACCGGATCACTCCGAGAGGGAGAAGGACCACCCACAGGACTATTAATATATCTGTCAGTTTGTGGAGAAATGGGTGGTCCGAGGGGTGGTGAATGCTGAATGGGAGGTCTAACTGGGTATGACGATGCTGGCGATTGTGCATATTCACCTTAATCAATATATGTGTGATTATCTTTGTATTTATATTATGTAACTACAATATTTAATAAACACTGTGGACTGAACTTACCAAATCTTATTTGTTCATTTCGCTGCTGTACCGCCCCAACTGTCTTCGAAGCCCCCAACGATGAAATGGCGGCCACCGGGCCTATAATGTATTTTATAGTTTAATTAAAATCGATTTCTAATGTTTTATAAAAGTAAGTATTAAATAAACAAACTTTGTGCATAGTGTGGGGCAATTGGTTTTGGCAATACAGCAGCTGGTAGCATAGATGGACTAAATGGTGTAGCACCCGGTATAGGCCAGTTGCCAAAGCGATAGCTATCTGCCGAAGCTGCCACATGAACCTCCTTCTAGAATAATTAGTTTATTAAAATATAAACATTAATATAAAATATTACCATACATGTATTCATTTACAATAGTAACTTATAATTACAGTTTTATTTTAAGTATATTGTAATAACTATACCGGCTTAATAGGATGTCCCTGTATTGACTGTACATAGCTGTCTCGCATAACTGGAGGTGAGTAACGACGCTCCGAGCTTGCTCCGGAGGAACTAAAAAATATATAATTAATAATAATAATAATAATAATAATAATAATAATAATAATAA
>JAQGAV010004117.1:0-10954 GCA_034691345.1 Phasmarhabditis papillosa | reverse complement strand
AGAGCAGATGGTATAAACGTGTACACACCGGTGAATTTGGCACCTACTGGTCGTAAGTGCACAAGGAGTACATACAGCTCATTGCTGGTTATCTGGCCGGCCCGGCCCGGCCTGACCTCCAATATTTAAGGCGCAGGCCGGGCCGATCGGGTCGGATAACCAGTTCTGATGCAGGTAATATCTCAACTTTTCCATTGCGAAAAAGATTATACCACTCTATACAAGCATTGGACCATTTCGTTCAAGAAAGTGTTATAGACCAGATGCGCGGGATCCATATAGTCTGGAACAAACAAAAGACAACAGATACGGTGGTATACATAGGCTTCCGTAATTACGTATTTGTCTTTTTCTAGACATGATACAACATAATACGAGTACAATAATATTGTTCTGACATGAAACAAAAAATTGCGCATCGAACCATACAATGGAAATTTAATTTTACCACAGATCGAGCACTTTTTGAAACTTTAAACAACACCGCGCACTGCAGTCTTTTTTTTATGAACTATATATCTGGAGTGTACGAGTGACTTAGCCTAGTGGTTAGACGTGCACCTATAGACTGAATGTTAGAAGCGAGACGTCTCTTCTCAGAAAATTTCTGAATAAATGGCCTAAACCCTCCCTGAAGAAATCAATTATGATTGTTTGTTACGAGTGATTCAGAAAAATAAAAACAACTTCGAAAAAAACAAACTAATGATATTTCAAAAAAATCCGCTTCCGTAACTGTTATACAAAACTGTCCTCGTTCATTCACTGGATTAGTTGGATAAGTTCGGGTATGTGACTGGTATGGATTCATCATAATGTGCCTTCAGCATACTCCTGCTGGAATCTTCGAGATGTAACAGGCGCCTATTATGGTTGGTAATACTTACTCGGATAGCTATACGAATATAGTCTATCTCAAGACCTAAGTTTCCAGCGCGGTGTCACGAGCGGTGCGCAGCGCTGTATAAAATGAATGAATGTAACAGCCGTCGACGTTGTGCGTTTTCTTCAAAAGAACATTCATTTTATATAACACGGCACCCCGCTCGTGATACCCCGCTGGAAACATAGGTCTTGAGATAGACTATATATACTTCAGTAGACAGTATTATATATCTTATTGAATCTCTAGCAATTTGGTAAAAAAAATTGTTATGAGTTTTTTCCCGATAAACTCCTATAAGATTGCGGAAATATTGCTTGTGTTAGCAATTGCATGAAGATGAACAGGTGTTATGGGTCGCTAGCTAAGCCTATGTAATATTTGAATATTAAATGATTTGAGCTATTTAAAAACGTAAAAAGCCTACTATTCGTAGTGAAAACAATGGAATAAAGTCTAAGGAATCAAAATCCAAAAATAGATGAGTTAAGAAGGAAGGTTTCTTTAAATTGGGTCGGTCATGGTGGCAACCTCTTTGGCCGTAGTATAGAAACGACCCGGTGGGTGCCCAGGCAGTTTTTAGCGGGCCCGGGCAGCCAAAACCACCCGGGCGTTTCTATACTACGGCCACAGAGGGGCTGCTAAACAGTTTTTGTTCCAAAATTAGAAGGTGATTCATTTAAGGGTAAGAGTTTTTAATTATAAAGACAGGCAAAAAGTGACTGTAACAATTGTATAAACTGTCAAAAGTGAATGTTTTACTGTTTCGTTTAAACTTTTTCAAAACGTGCGATTTAGTACAGTGGTATTTTGGCTTCCAAAATGTTAGAGAAAATAATTTGCAAACTGTTAACGTATCTTAGAATACATATTTCAGTTAAACCTTATTCTATTCCAGAAGTAAAGATCAGCAAAATATATTTCCCCCGCCCCTAATTTTGCCATGCCGTTTTGTCTGCAAATTTTCATGAAAAAGGAGTATTTAGCCAAGTTGAAGTTTTTTAACACGGCCATCTTACGCTTGAATTCGGCTATATCAGCGAGCTTAAAAGTCAGCCAGAGTAGCTGCCCGCAGAGCTGGTTACCGGCTCCGCCTGAAATTTTAGAGGTCAGGCCGGGCCGGTCCTGGCGGATATACTGCCAATCCGGCCCGGCTTGGCCCAACCGGATTAACAGCTCTGGCTGTCCGCATCTTTTTTTTTTTTTTCTGATTATTTATAACCGAGCTACATTCACAACAGTGCTCTCTGCTGAAAGTTAGGATATAATTATAGATTAGTATTATAGTCGGATTCAAAAGTAATACGGTCGCAGTAGTGTTCCAATATTTTGTCTGAGTAGGGCAGAGCGAAAGCAAGTTTGCAATCTGCTGATACCGCGCGCGTAGAATGCCAGCAGGCGCAGTGTTAAAAATGACGAAAGACGCAACATACACGGCCTCATTACTTTTGAATCTGACTATAGCGTTTTCTTCAAAAATACAGTTATTTTATATAACCCCTCTCCTCTACATTGGCCGTAGTATAGAAACGCCACCAGACAGTTTTTGGCTGCCCGAGCAGTTGAAAATTGTCGCCCGGGCACCCACTCGGGCGTTTGTATACTACGGGCACAGGATGCTGCGCTAGAAACCTAACTCTTGCTAAAGACTATAGCTCACTGAAATATCTTCATATTTGAAATATTACCTACCAAGCTAAACTCCTTCAATGAAATGTACAATTCTTTTGCAGAATAATAAATTTATAATGTTTAATTTAGTTAGAATATGCAATGCACAACTTTATTAACTTCTATCTTCTTACGTATCCTAATAATCCTTATCGAATGGATGGTAATATTACTCGTATCGTATTAGTCCCATATGGTAATACAGAACACTATACAGTACCCAAAGGATACTCTGGAGGACCAACGTTAGTTTTATTTACTTTTTATATAACTTTTCGTACTTTAGTCATTTTGAAGTTTTGATTAGTTGAAGAGACTGGAATAAAGATTCTTTTAAAAATGGTTTCTCTCGCCTAGGGCAGAGCTGGTTACCGGCCAAGCCCGACCTAAAATTTTGCAGGTCAGGCAGGGCCGGACCGGGCCGGTCCGTCGGATTTACAGCTAATCCGGCCCGGGTCCAAAAATTTATCTTTTCTAATAAAAGAACGTTTTGTAGATCAATGGAGGATATTGGGGATCTTCTTGAAGAATATGATGATTACACTCATAATGCTAAAGAGAATATAGCTGATATTAATGCGTCAGTATATGATAAAGAACATAAATATAAATAATATAAATTAGTCTAATCAGGAGACTCTAGTGGACCAGTGTCGGGGATTTGCAAATCGAGCCAATCCAAGAATGACCCTATAGAAATACGCGTATTTTGTAACAACTGTTTTAAAACCGTTTGGCATCGAGTTTTAGAATAGGGCGGATTTTCAAGTAGACGGACATTATATAGGAATTTCTAAGTTGATCTATATTCTTAAAGTTTTGTCGATAATTTTCATTTTAAATATTGCTTATATGGTTTTATTTACAGTGGTCTACTATATGTGCTAAACATAAAGGATCATGGATCTCGACCAGGATCAGTTATTCTTATGGGAAGCGAGTAAGTTTGGAGTTTATTGTTAGATGTGGAGAGTCGGGGCAGACGCTGGATACCTAGCTCTTCATACAGACTATATAAGCTTTTTAAAGTTTAAAGATTGTTTATTCGTTTTCCGAAACACGAGATCACAGATATTTAGAGCGAAGAAGTGAGACGAGGGAACCATAGGAAGTGGGACTTTATAGCACAGCACCCAGGGAGTGGAGGCGGCGAATCAGAACAAATTCGCAAGAATTCTTTCTTCGGGGGGATTCGAACCATCAACCTCTAGCTTATAAGACAAAGCTTCTAACCACTGGGCTACCACGCAGCTTTCTTTATTAGAAATGTATTTATTAACTTTCTTTCAGTGCTAGTTATGTTCAATCCTCAATGGCCTCTTCTAAACAACTGCAACAGCTAGGATACAATGTTTTTACTATTAATTTCCATTCATTAAACGATCTTTCTCCGCTGGCAACTGACCAATATTTCTCGTATAAAGTAGTTAATGAATCAGATTATCAGTTCATTGCGAAGAGTATTGGAAGTTATATATGTGAGTTTTTCTTGCTCATTTAGCTTATTCAGAAAGAATTAATAGAGCAAATATGCAGGCGAAAAAACTAGAAAGCCAAAATTGAATAGCAAAAGTCAATGTCCAAATAACTTGAAAATTAAAACATTTTTCGATGTGGTTGTTATTAACTAGATTTACTCAATAACATCATGAGAGTAACCGGTAACTTATTCACTAGAATAATTTTTTTAAGTATTTTATTTCCTGTATCACTATTATGCTGGTTTCCCAAGCCTTTTGCAGCTACGAGGAGTCGAACCCACAACCTCAAATCCTCGCGAGTTCGGAGACCGGTGCTCTAACCACTAGGCTAAAGCACCAGCACAATTCACTATAATGCTAGTATTTTAATAAGGGTCAATAGATTTGTAACCCTAATCGATATTCGATAAATCAGTGTTTAGTGGATACAACTGACTGTGATCCTAATGCTGCTACTCTTCCGCCAACAACTCCGCCAATTATCGAACCCATCTACAATGGAAACTTAGCCATTGTAATGCAAAAGAATTGGCCGTTGGATGCCGTATGTTTTATTCAAAGTATTATAGTCGGCGAATCAATCGTTTGCAGTTAAAGGTCTAGTTAGATTATAGCACAGCTTAATATTAGAAATATATTAGTTCGCGCTAAGAAAACTTTGCCGTTGTTACGATTGGTCCTCTTGCCTCTTGCAAGCGATTGGTCCGCCGACTATAAAGGTATTGGAAAAGTATTTATTCCGGGCTTCTTTGAAAGCCAAACCGTTCTATAGCCTATTTCAAGGCCTAGTTCCAGCGCGGTACGAAGAGCGGGCGCAGGGTTATATAAAATGAATGTAAAATCGGTCGACTTGGTGCGTTTTCTTAAAAAGTGCATTCATTTTGTATAACACTGCGTACCGCTTGTGATACCGCGCTGGAAACCTAGTTCTTGAGATGGACTTTATTTGCTTGCATTAGCTGATCCAGAGGATTGGACATAATTGAATTATCATTTCAATTAGTCATCTTTGGGGTAGCTAGAAGTCGGTTTTGCGGGAATCATAAGAGAACATTCAGGCATACATTCCACTGTTGCTCAATCCGGCTTGGGACGGGGGAGGAATCGAACCCACAATCTTTCTTCCTAATGGATTCATAGGCCGACTACTTTATTAAATTAAATGTACTTCTTTGCTATATTTTTAATTTGGTAACGTTATTATACTTACAGCTTTCAGCATGCCTACGCTATCAACAATTTTATAACCTATCGTCTGTTTTTCTATCCTGGATCACCCTATTTGCTACAAAAGAATGAAACTCAAATGATCCTAGTACCATATGGACTAACTTCTGGAATATATACACTTAACAGATATTATCAGGATGGACCAAAGTAGGCGGCTAAAGAAAAACTTATTAAAAATAATTGAACTAATAAAACTAAAGTGTTTCTTTAATTATTGTAACAATGATTATTGTCAAAACGTTTCCGTATTGTTGAAGTACGGTTGAGAAGAAGCAACCATCGGAGGAAGCTTCTTTGTGGGATGAGAATCATTACCCCGTGGCCGAAGGGGTAAAGACAGAGCTGGTTATCCCGCCGGGTCAGTTTCCAGCCTTTTGTACCACTGAGGTGGTTATCCGGCCGGCCCGGCCCGGCCTGGGTTTCAAAATTTCAGGCCGGGCCGGTAACCAGCTCTGGGTAAAGGTGCCGACCCGTGGTCGATATTTTCCGACTCGGCTAGCTAAACCCCTACCCGTAGCTTGAAGGCACGGTACCGTCAAAATTGTTTCTCAATTTTAATAAGTTTAATTCGATAGAGCTATTAATACTGAGCTGAAATATGAAGATCGAATAATTTTACGATCATTTTAAACAAACTTATGGACGTTTGAAATACTTGCACCCTGCGCGTAGGTCGAGTTTGGCCCTGGCCTACCATGTAACGTTTGCTTAAAATTGTCTAAAGGAAAAATCTAAAAACATTTATACCATTATCTGACTTGAAAAGTATGAAACTCACGAGAAATTTACGAAATTTTGATCGCTTCATATCGTTTCCCACTATTTTTCTCTAAATTAAGTTGCAGTAACCCTCATCCCTTGAGCTTGCTAAACCCAAAACGCAACTTCTCGTAAAATCTTTCATTTTTCATCACTTTTCTTGCTATTTGTTTTATTTTTCTTAACCTATCAAGTTGATTACATTAAAACAATAAAATTGAAGTTAAATTGTTGGGTGTACCGTGCCTTTAAGATGCTGGGCTTATTGCTCTTCAGCCCAGTTATCTAAAATTAAATGTATTGTTTCAATTGCAAACTTTCATATTTTAGATCAATAGAAGATATCGCTGATGAAATCGAAAGTTTCGATGATACGGCAAAACTTTGGTACAGTACGAACAGCAATATCACGGAGTAGGTCTTGTATACCGTTAGAGTCAGGGGAGGGGCTGGGCGAGAGATGGTTATCCGGCCGGCCCCCCGGCTCGGCATGGGTTTCAAAACTTCAGGCCGGCCGTTAACCAGCTCTGGGACGGGTAACCCGGACTGCTCGCACATCAAAATTTTCGCGGCCAGCAGGTTCGTCTCACGTTTTTCCTTTTCTGGCAGTTTGATAGACAAAAGTATAGTCTTTAACAAGAAAAAGGCTGCAAGGTGCGGTGTTGTAAAGGCTTTCCTAAATTGCTCAATTTTCATCGAAAGTAGATGTTCTTGGAATGATTAGAAGCGCAATTTCGTGTTTATTACTAGAAAAATATTACGGCGTCTTTTTGCGATGGTTTGATTTCATAAACCCAAATACGTAATTGCGAAAGCCCTCGTTTAACACCGCACCTTGCAGCCTTTTTCTTGTTACATACTATAGTTTATCCCAGAAAATCATAGCTGGCCAAGAATGCTTTCTCTTCTAAAAACTTTGTTAAAAAGTAGAAGGAACTCATCTTCCATCATCGGTTCAAGCTAGCCAATGTGAAATAATGAAAACTGTTGAGGACAAGCAAACAAATTCTATTCATAGCACTATTTTTGTATTTTTTATAATTTAACAAATTTGTATATGTTTCAGTGGTCTTAGTTTCGTGTTGAATGAAGCCACAAGCTTTGATAATAAAACAAATGTTGTTATACTTGTTGGAAGCAGGTAATATAAAAATACACAAATAAATGTATTGTCTGCCTTCAAACGGTCTGAGCAGCACTTAATTAGGGGGCGTGGGTGCGAAAAATGTTGTATTCAAATTATCTGCGTACTCTACGGGAGAGAGGCAAATACAAGACGAAAATTTTTGCACCCCCGTTCCACTAGAGATGGGAATTTGGGCCCGGGTTACGGGCCCAAACGGGCTTTCGGGCTTCGGGCTCAAAACACGGGTTTTGGCAAAACGGGCTTACGGGCTTCGGGCCGGACTCAAGCTCGAAAAACGGCCTGGTGCTCGTTTTTCGGGCAGTGCTGCCCAAATCGAGTTCCCACAGACAGGGATTCACGGACCATAAGGTTGAAGGCGTACTATTAATATATACTTATTGTAAACTGGTAGGCAAAAACATATAAGAACTTATGTATACGTTCAGTTGAATAAAAAGACTCAAATTTAGCCTCAAAAGTAATTTTTCTAAATTGAAAGGGTAGCAGCAGGGCTAGACAAACCTCGAGCCGGCCCTTACGTAACCCTGGTTACAGGGTGGGGTAACGGTCAGGGCCCTGACTCAGGGGTGGACGGAGGCGGGGCGAGGCTCAACTTTTTTCCGCCCCGCCCCCGTCCACCCCTGGTAACGGTAGGGTAGGGTACGCGGTGAACCCGTACACTTCAATACCTTATTACCGGTATTTTACTAAAATCCGTACCGAAACCCCACCTTACCTGGGTAGCATAACTGAAAGATAAACAAAAACATAACAAGCTTCCTAATCAATTCAATTTCTATAAAGCCGAATAGTAATGCTAGTGATTTCGAATAATGCTTTTCTCATCTTTAGCGACCAATATGTCAAAGCAGCAATGCCTACCGCGGAGAAAATGAAGAACCAAGGCTATAGAATATTCACAGTTTCATTCAATCCGGATGAAGACCTCTCTAGTCTATCATCCGGTCCTTCTTATTCTTATGTTAGAAGGAGAGAAGCTGATGAAATTGGAATTGCTAAGGCCATTGGACATGTACTCAGTAAGTATAGTCGACGGATGTATTGCTTTCAAGGGTATACGGTCGGTTTTGCAAAGGAGCGCGGATACTAAGGGGTAATAGACAGAAACCAAAAATGATTAGCGCTCCAGCGCAACATTTACAGTCCTTTACCTACAAGCAAGTAGTCCGTCGACTATAACGGTTTTTGAACAATTCTATCTTCAAATTGTATGTATTTCAATAACAGTAATAATCATTGTGTATCCGTTTGTTCACTAACAGCAGGGTTGGAATTTCACGGGGCGGCCAGGGCCGGGGCCGACTTTTTGGGAAACCGGCCCGGGCCGGAGCCGAATATATGAGTCTCGGGCCGGCCATTTCCCAGCCCTGACTAACTTAGTGCCGTTCTTAGTGTTAGCTAGAATAGTCTTTTCGCATATAAATTTACAATTGAAATCAAAGACTATATGGACTATATAGTTTGCTTCGCTGACTGCATCGTGCCGGCATTATACGATGGGAAGTGTTGAAATATTTGCCTTCAAAAAGCTTTTAAATTTCTCCATTTTGCATTTTTGATGGCAAAATTTTGCACACCGCATTTCGTGTAAGACCGCCTGGATGCAGTAGGTTTTAACAACAAACTACAGTACACATTTCAGGCAATCCATAGTCAATTGAAGCGAGAAGCCCTACCATCTCCATATACTAGATGTCATTAGATTATGATTATAAACATTGACACAATTTATGGAATAAAGAGTTTAACTTGAGTTTACAAGAATAATATATGTCAAATCCTTAAAATGGATGTTGCATACCTATTCTGATTCATGATTTGAAATAGGATAAAAATAGCGCCGTGAACGGATAGCAGCCGCTGCGCACCGTTTAGGGCAAAATAAACTCAGTACCAGCACCGCTAATAAGCGTAGCTAACGAGCTCTTGGTTATTGCGATAGTTGAAGAAGCAATATAGTTGTATAACCCGGAGCTGCAGGTTAAGTAGACTTAAAAGTTGAGCTTGGACTAACGATGAATAATGAATAAGACATTGAAAATAAAAAGTTTCTTGCCCAAACGATAACAACCATTATAAGTATGAAGAACCGGAAAAAAATTTTTAGAACGGAAACTTTTTTTAGCTGCGGAAGGCTTGGAAAACCTGCAGCTTATTTATACCATGCTTCGTGCACCCGAAGACTGAATGTTAGAAAGGAGCCGTTTCGGCTAAGAAGACTCCAGAATGAATGGTCGAGACCCTGACTCGAAGAGATCTACTATTATTGTGTGATACGTACGATTACAGTAAATAATATACTTTTTTACTTAAGAACGGAATCAAAACTTGTTAATAGTAAACCAATTGTATGTATCACATTTATTTTGTTACTATATGGCAACTTCAAGCTGATTATCATCTTTTCTAAAAATAAAATATTAATTACATACAAGTATTTAATACTTACACTACATCATTAATAACAAGTCGTTGTGAAGGAACTCGTACTTCTACCAGATGAGGCTCACATATGGTGACAAAATGCTTAAAATAAAATGAAATTACATTTTGGCCATTTGCCAAGTAGATGAAACTTATTGAAATGGGTTATAAGTAAAAGAATAGACGAATATTTAAGAAGTTGATTCAAATTAGGATTGGCCCAGTGGATAGAAGCTTTGCCTCATAATGTCGAGGTCGATAGTTCGAATCCGCCCCGAAGAAATAATTCTTGCAAATTTCTGATCCGCCGCCTCCACTCCCATGGTGCTGTGCAATGGAGTCCTGGCTCCCTGTGGTCCCTTCGTCTCACTTCATCCTCCAAATATCTGTGATCTTGTGTTTCGTAAAATATGAATAAACAAACTTTAAAAACATCTCTTTAGGGTTGTTAATTATTAGAAACAAATGAACAACTTTTCTCATTTAAGAATAATTAACCTACTCTAAGTGCTGTTTCGCAGTCAATTCTCAGCAATGGATTTATGTTGGTCATTTGATTTATAAGTTGAACCTGTAAGATTATATCATTTTCCATAAATATCATATAAATATTTTCATATTCCCTTGGCAGTATGTATAACGGAAAAGTAATGTAAATATAAGTTTAGAAAATAATTGTGGATTTATCGTTTCATCTCTCTTAAAAATAACAGAAGCATGTGTACAACGTTAATCAAGGTGGTATGGTCAGATTCAAAAGTAACGAGGCCGTGTATGCTGCGTATTTCGTTATTTTTAACACTGCGCCTGCTTGCATTCTGCGCGCGCGGTATCAGCAGATTGCAAACTTTCTTTCGCTCTGCCTGACTCAGACAAAATATTGCAACACTCCTGCTTATTAACACGGCCGTATTACTTTTCAATCCGACTGTATCAAACTTACAAACTCGGCAGGTATCTTTTCTGGGAATGAAGATCTATCCGAACTTCTAAAGACATCAGTTACACTTCCTTCAGGTAAGTCGTAATATATGCATAGACAGGAATAAAGAGTAACACCAAGTGAATAAATGTCGGAATAATGTGAAGGTGTACCGGATGAAAGCTGAAATTTAATTTTTACCGGCTTGAAATCATCCGCATTACCCAGGTTCTGAATAACTTTATACCAACAATTGTAAATCAGTAAATTATAGAATCAACAAGCTTTATTTGCTTTTATACCAGATGTGGGAGAGGTCCGTTCTCTCAATTTTGCGGCACCGGCACAGACTATATAGGTCAGAGCTGGTTACCGGCCCGGCCCGGCCTGAACTTTTGGAGGTCAGGCCGGGCCGGCCGGATAACCAGTTCTGATAT
>JAQGAV010004116.1:0-10958 GCA_034691345.1 Phasmarhabditis papillosa | reverse complement strand
TAATAAGGTCGTGTAATCTGCGTATTTCATCATTTTTAACACTGCGCCTGCTTGCATTCTACGCGCGCGATATCAGCAGATTGCAAATTTGCTTTCGTACTGCCTTACTCGGACAAAATATTGCAATACTCCTGCTTACTAACACGGCTTCAATACTTTTGAATATGATTAAATGTATATCCATAAAACAACCAGGTAATCATAAATGTTATAAGATGGAGCCGAAAGAACAATAATTTACACGAGTACACATATAATGTACCTCCGGAACTCATAACATTTATTATATAGAAAAAATATTTTTGTCAAAATAAATTTCGTTGAATTGAAAACAAAATATTACAAACGGAATTGTTTTGTTTGTTATTGAAAAAGTGTTCATTTTGAAGCGAGTTACAGAAAGTTATAAAAAAGGAAAAGAGTTGTGCGTTCGTATTTGCGATCGCACTGTCCAAAAAGTTACAGTAACCCTAACTAATTTTAGTATGAATGAAGCGCGCAACTTTTAACCTTCACTGCTGGAATACAGGAAACATATCGTATATATTGGTCTGAATAATGTTACTCATAAGAACGAGCTCTATCAAAAACGATATAATGCGAAAAACTCCATTTCTAGGTACTTTGAGTCCAGGCGAAGAAGCCGAAATGTTTTAGACTGAACAACTTGATGTACCAACACAAGCTTAGTCAATAAATTATATTTTCATGATGTTATGTTCGTCACTTTTCTCTTAAAGCTTCCTATTGTTGGAGCTATTTGCTATTTTCAATAACTTGGTTAAAACATAATAAATAATAAGCACAACAATTTTATTTGAGGTAAACCAGTATTGTACAACATTGTAAAGTCTTTAGATCTAAGTTTCCAGCTCCGGTGTAATAAAAACGGATGAAAGGTCTTTAAACAAAAAGTACATCAATCTTTATATAAATCCGTGCTCCCAAGAGTACGGAGTTGGAAACCTTGCTCTTGAGGCGGATTATAAATCGGAAATACATAATTCAGTTAATACAAAGGAAGATCCATACTTAGAAGAGCTTGGAGATCTTTTCTGGAGTCACCTCCACCAATGCGGTCTTCTCGCAAATGAAGTGATATTTCCAGCTACACGGGTACATATATACATATTGTGCTGGATAGTTGACACCATTATAGTAGGCGCCACAGTAATCATCACTCCAAATAATGTAACCGTTTGATGTAGATGAGAATGGCTTTACTAGCCAGTCCCTAAAAGTGAACTTTATGCTACTATTTGAATAGAATCAGAGTCTGAATCGTTAGGTATGCTCGGTAGATAGCAACCGTTAAGCTAGAGCCACAATCATCCCTTATTAACTATTTAAAGTAGTCAGAGCTGTTAAACCTGCCGGCCCGGCTTGGGTTCCAAATATTGGGCCGGGCCAGAGGGGTCCGGGCAGGGCAGTCAGCCGCCTATAGTTAATAAGGTAAATGATGAACCTTTACTACGGAGCGAAAGGTCGCGGGTTCGAATTCACCCCGAACTATTATGATTTGCTATTTTTCAATTCGTTCCTTGTGCTGGGAAATGGCTAATTCAAAAACAAAAATTTCA
The DNA here is from genome assembly GCA_034691345.1 of Phasmarhabditis papillosa. Lineage (NCBI taxonomy): Eukaryota > Metazoa > Nematoda > Chromadorea > Rhabditida > Rhabditidae > Pellioditis > Pellioditis papillosa. Next base: position 9,378 of record JAQGAV010004116.1, on the reverse strand, counting down.
AAAATACCCAACATTTGCTTATTAATTCCTGAAAAACCAGGATCCTGCAGAAAAGCTTTGAAAACCGGCCTTCCCCGGCCCGGCCCAGGTGCAAAAAAGTAGGCCGGGACAGGCCGGGCCTGGCCGTGCCGGGCCGGAAAAGTCGGGCCGCCGGGTAAACAGATCTGACACACCCATCGACTTGTCAACACTGCACTGACACATCTCCTTGCATATTCAAATATATATTAACTTACATCTCCTCAAAGTCAAAATCAGTCTTGGATTCCCATCGGTTGTAATAGTTCGAATAATCCAAACCAGTCCAGGTATGCGCATAGGATTTGGTATGTCTCATTATGGTTCTCTGAATAAGGATCGAATCACAACGGATACTAATGATTTGATACTTTTTCTATCAGCGGCAATGTTTCTGCTTACAAAATATAAGAAGAATTAATTCTTTAAATTAAGTATTTACTTTTTTGTTGGCCAAAACTCGACAGATTTGCCGCAGAAAAGAGCCAGCAGAATGTGAGGCAATACTATAGTCTACGGACGAATCTCATGTAAGCCCAGGCTGCGATTATTGCGCCCCAGTGATAGTCATCAAAATTCGAGAAGTATTGCAATATCTTTAAACGCATTTTTCGATAGGCATTTTAAGAAAAAATGATATAATCAAGTTATTACAAATATAATAAGAAAAAATTCAGCGTTATTTTTGGTCCACATGGAGGTGTCTACAGTGTTCAAAACCTGAGATTTTGCCGTGGACTATATCCTATAAAAAACTAGACCACATGCGTCGTTGTGAATTAATAACAATATTTGGCAGACATAAATTCGAACTCACGTATTCGCTTAATGAATTTGGAGTGAACAGTTTTGCACCTTTATTTGCACATAGTTCTTTAGAATCAGAGAAGGTAGCTTTGCGTTCTCTTTCGATTAAGTAACAAGAGTCCTCAAAACGAAGCCAACCGTCTTGGCACTTCTCTATCTAGAAACAAAAGTATTGTTAACAAAGTCTCCGTCCTTAATCTTAAAGATCACACAACCTGGCAGGGGTTCACCCATTGCGATCTGGGTTTGGAACTAACAATACAAGGGGAGCTGGTGATCGTGAATACAATAGGGGGCGTGGTGGCCCAGTGGTTCGAAGCTTCGCCTCATAAGCTAGAGGTCGATGGTTCCAATCCCCCCCCCGGCCTAAGCCGAAGAAAGAATTCTTGCTAATTTGTTCTGCTTCGCCAAGTCCCACTTTCTATAGTTCCCTCGTCTCACTTATTCGCTCCAAACATCTGTGATCTCGTGTTTCGTAAAATAAATAAAACAAAACAAAACAAACCTTCATGGTAGCTGGTTCATCATGTTTTACAGTTTCATAATGCTTTGATACTGCTTCAACGGTTCCTTCACATACAAAATAGTTCGTATCGTAACACTCTCTCCAGTGAGTATGAAGAAAATCATCTCTTCTTTCAACGGCTGCGCAACGAGTACCAGCATCTTCTGATTTCATGGCCCAGTTGCTGGAAGTTCCTTTTTACAAGTTGTTTAAATATATATTGAACTGCCAAAGTTTATGTATCGTCGCCAACAAGCGTTCTATAAGGAACTATTACTACTGACTTGGCTTGCTAGTGTCTCTAATCTGCTTAAATTGCATACTTTATGCAATTTTGCGTATATTTTCGTATTTCGAAAACTTTCAGAGCCATTTGTGGCGAGGTTCTTTTTAACACTTCATTATTACTCTCGGATCATACTATATATATATTAATATTAATAAACAATTTGTTTTAACCATTTTCTCTCACGGACAGTTGGTTCTTTAAATAACTTACAGCTCCTTATAGTTTATTCCATTGCCTTCATTCCACTTTGGTGTTGAATTATATTTGTGAGTGAGTCCAATCCACGAAAGAAATGGTGAATACAAATACGATGAATCAGAAATTGAAATCATAACTGCGTTCTAAAATATCATTGGTTTAGGGTACGAACATAATGTATACAAGGCTCTGATAGAACAGGATTAGCCTCCATAATAACAAAATATGGTTCAGAAGAAGTGTAAATATGTTCTCTTATGATTCCCGCAAACCGACTTCTAGCTGCCCAAAGATTGAAAGAATAATAAGAACACCCGTCATGTGATATATATTCATATATGGAATAAAAGCTTTAAATAGGAAGTTGAAAGGTCTTTCCGAATTCAAGAGGAACCAGTTCCTAGTCTGAATTGTACCATATTTCTAATAATTGAACTATCCCAGACTATCTGAATATATTATTTCGAGCAATGCAGCCGACCAGACAGAATTATAAAAAAACAAGAAGATTTCAAAGTTGTCATATGGTACCCTCGTCTTACTGCTTCGCTCCAAACATCTGCGATCTCGTGTTTTGTGAAATATGCAAACTGTACAGTGCAAGAGCAATAAAAAGTGCAATTCTTGTTTGATACAGTAAATGGGGACACTAACGTGCTTCAAAGAGCGATTGGCCCTTTTCGAGTTGTAATTTTCTTTTCACACTAGATAATGTAATATAGTCTACGGACAATCTTCATGTAATAAATATTGCTTGTCTATTGCAATCTTGTGCCTTGCCCTGCTGCGAATAGTGCGCCCTAATAGTGAGAATCGTTAAAATTCGAAAATTACCTGAATATCTTCAAAAAAAGAGGAGATTTAGCCGTAGACTATATATGTTTGGTTGGTTAGATTCAAATCTTCAAAACTTCTAGTAAACTAACATATTCCTCAATAGACTTTGGAACATAAATAGTGGCTCCATTCTCTTGACATCTGGTTTTGGCTGTGGAATAAGGTACTCTGTTGTTCTTTTCGAAATAGAAACATGAACTATTGTGTTTTGTCCATTTGGGTGGACACTTCAGATTGGTAGCAACTACGATTGCGGGACTTGCTTGTGGCGCAGTCTCATTCTTCTTGTCATCGCATATTACTGAAATATAAATAATATTTTAAGTGATATGTACGTTTAACTGATTGGGGCCCCAGTTGGTCCAATCTGCCGCAATGACTTATACATACGTTACTATTATTGTATTTGGCTCCAGAACATTGAATGTCAGAAAGAAGCTGTCTTTGTTCAGAAGATTCTTTAATGAATAGCCGAAACCCTACGCCGAAGAAATCAACCGTTATTTTGGGTTATTTGCGATTACAGGAAAAACAAATGTATATTGCAAAATAAAACCGGAACGTTGAAAACAATTAGTAAACTTATTTTATTCCATTATTTTACCCATTTATTACACCAATGGAAAAGACAAAAGACAATAAACCACCAAAATAAAAACAGCTATACTTTTTTGTACTAAAAGTGTCGTATCAATGTAAAGGAAGTCATAAATATAAACATAAATCATACCTCCAGCATGAGCTCCAATAAACAATATAGATAGTGTAATACAGAAACACCTTATCATGGTCATTTCAGCCACTTAGGGGTGTCTATTTTTCAGCCCGGTGGCACAGTTTATATAATCCTTACTAGGGGCGGGGCAATCCGTGACCCAGGAGCACATGTACTCAGTTTACATCTTGATATCGTGGCCTTAGGTTTTACTAGTTAGGTTTTCTGAGAAAAAATCAATATGTCTTAGAAATATGTATTGTTATAAATTCTTTTAGTGTTCTAAAGCCAACAATACCAAGATTATTAATTGAAGAAGCATACTGGATTATAGTCCGAAGGAGGGGGATGGTCGTGAACTAGAACATTCCAGTATAAGACAAGGTTTTGAAGCATAATAAGTGTTTTGGTATTCTTGTACACACTCGAGGTTTACGGTTGGTGCGATTACGTTTTAACGTTTGTTTCACTACCTTAGTGAATATCCGTATAGGAATCTCATCGAATAGTAGTCATATCTCTGGGAATAGGAAGGGCCCACTTGGTGCAACCGTATTGGGTACTATTGCACTCTAGGGTACTCAATGACGTAATTTATTGATTAGAAGGGGTCATCCATAATTGTGTAGTCGTGACATGTTATTATGAGAGCATGGACAAAAGAAACACCCACCAACTTTGTATTGTGCAACAAAATATAGTAGCTATATGAAGTTGTACGTAGCTGCATACAGTAGTGTAATATACAAATTTCATAACATGATATAGTCTGTCATCAAACGTACGATCGGTCGGTTTTTGCACTAAATTTGTCTGCGTTCTATTTGAGCGAGCGGCTATTTCAAGGCAAAAGTTTAACCACCGCACCTGCTCCTAGCACCGTGTCTGGACCGTACGTTTGATGACAGACTATAATACCGGTACAAAAATTTGATGTAGGCTAGCCCAACCACCGGGAATAGTTCAGTATCAGAGAATCAATTCAATGGGCGATGCAACTTCCCAGATATAGAAATAAAAGTTGTCAGCCATTAATTAAAGAATCTACTGGGTAGAGACGGCTCGAGTTAACATTCAGTCTTCAGGTGAAAACATTAGTGGCGGCTCGTATTCCGGGCCTTCAGTATATGCTGCTGTAGAACCAACAACCCTCAAGGATGGTGTTGCTCCACAATTTGGCTTTTAAGCGTATTCATCTTATTCAGATCCAAAATCTACACTTTGCGTGTATTTAGGTTGCTTAAAATGCAACCCCTACCTTTAAGTTAACTCTTTTTTTGAATATTTATACGAATATTCAATACCAGGTTCAATTAATTATAATATAGCAAAACTGATCTTTCAACATTCATACTATACCAATTGTTCAGATGAAGACTCATGTAAATGACTTTGTTTCAAAAATAAACTATAGAATATAATATTTATTTAGTTTTCACAATAACTCTTTTAGGTATTGCAATGTCCCGAACTATATTGGACGGTATAGAGATGCATTTTCGTATACGTTCAGCATCGGGAAAATCAAGCCTAAAAATATTATTTTGCTCCAAAGTAAGAAAGATATTTGTCAAAAGGGCTGGGAATTTGACGGACCGGCCGGGCCGGGGTCTAAATTTTGGGAAATCGGCCCGGGGCGAAAATTTTAGAAATGGGTCGGCCCGGTCGGCCTTTTCCCAGCCCTGGAATTTCGTACGACAACCTTGCAACGTAACTCTGTTGAACATTGAAATTACGGATTTGTTAAGTCAGTTCACAGACGGACTACTGATGTGCTAGATTTGTATAGTCCATCTCCAAACCTAAGGTTCCAGCGCGGTATCACGAGTGGGGCGGTGTGTTATAAAAAATGAACGTAGTTTTCGATTTGCGAAAAATAAATGCGCTGGAAACCTAGGTCTTGATATAAACTATATAACTGGTGTCAACTATACTGTGTTATAAACTCACTTTCTTCCCTTATAAGTCAAATGTGCTATATTTTCTGGATTTTGTTCTTTATAAAACATATTTATACAAATTCCAACAAACATCATTATCACAAAACCAAGGCCCGAATACCCGAAGGTGGAGATTCTGGAAAAATGAAGTGTAACTGTATACTATTAGTACAAGTGCTTCTTGTTACGGATAGGCTAGTTTATTTGAATTCCTATAAATCATTCTTGAACAGTTATGGATTGACTGAACTCCAACTAATTGTGCTTTAATGTGTGTGCGGGTGTTTTTAACTTAGTGGTTAGAGCAGCTGTCTCTGAATCCGCGAGGACTCAAGCTGTTGGTTCGACTCCCCTTAGCTACATAAGGCTTCGGAAACCAGCAAATTACTTGTTTCATGTTTTGCGCCCCCAAAGAATGTTGGAAAGGAGCCGTCTCTGCTCTGAAGATTCCGGAATGAATGGCCGAAGCCCTGCCTCGACAAAGTCTTATTGTGTGATACGATTGATATAGGGAATAAGAAACAAAATCCTTTAACTAATTTACCTTGATATATACCATGTATCCGGATTACCATAATGAGCGTCATATGGAGGCATTGAAAGCACTGTGTAGTTGGAATTACCGCCACAGCCGCCAATTCTAAAAACGAATTAACGATAATAAACATAAGCTCACACGATACGACGATAAGCGATACGAATATAGACACGGTGAGAGATTTAAAATCTCAGATTTTCTAAATTTTGTCGATCATAGTCGTTTTTGATAATTCCAGGAAGTTATCGATCGTCCAATGCTCGCTACTTGTTCATTTTACTATACTAAAATCGAGAATCAAGCCTCAATAAACTTTTTTTGGCTTTCCACAAACTCACGTAGTATTGGTAGGTAGAAACAGGTCCTTATAAGGGTCTTGTTTGAAACTAGCAACACAAATAATAAACATAATAATATTAGAAATAACATAAGAAACAATACAACTAACAACTCCACTCGAAGGGAAAAACATGGCCAGCACGAATATAGCAACCATAGGGCCAGACATGGCACCCATTACAGGAATACAAACCTAAAACAGTCAGTAGAATGCGAATGCGCGAACTTTTGTGACCATTAAAAGTATAATAATAATTCGTCAATTTGACTATTTCGTCAAATCCCAATAAAATACTATATGAGTCTGTTTTATAACTACAGTATTATAAATGGATTACGCTCGAAAAGAACTCGGACAAAGAGAGAGCAACATTTTTTCGCACCGCGCCCTTATTTTTTACACATTACCGTGCAGACGGTAATTTTGAAGCCAGACTCTATCCTGAGGACGAAGTTTGAATTGGATGTGCTCTCGTAAACTTGTGGAGAATAGTAGATTGATTATCAAATCTTTCCTCACCTTGAGAATTCCACCTAAGGGTTCAGCAGCAAATGCCAAAGCAGTAGCTGTTAGGCCGCATAACACTACCAAAAGCTGAAGAACTATAGTTGTGTTGGAAAGTGAAAGGTCGTGCCACTTGATTTTTTGGATTTTTACCGCACCTGCCCTCAAAGCTACTTTTTGGGTTCTTACTGTATACAGAACCGTTCAAGAAATTACTTCATAGTAATTGTAAAACAGAAAGGAACTAACCATAACTGTAATGCTTATAGTCAGAGGACAATTCATGTGCAAGTTAAAGGTCCGAGTGCTCAATTTAAAACGCGCAAAATAGTTATAGTTTATATTATCAAAATTGCATTTTAATTGTTTTAGAAAAATACGTTAGCTGTGGTGACTTTACATCGTTGACTAGTTCGCGCGCCATTGCTCGACCGCGCTCCAATAAAATTTGCAGTTCGTACCGTATACCTTTGCATAAACCTTGCATAAGACTATAATAGCTCATAACAAAAAACGGTTGTTCTTCAAGTAAACCCACCTTATTTAGTTTTGTAGCTTGTGAATCAGTAATTTTTCCATCTAATCTATGTTTTAAGAAATCTTCATAGATAGCAGCCGACATACTATTCATACCACTTGATAGAGTAGATAGAGTAGCTGACATAATACATGATACATAGAGACCGAATAGACCAGGGGTATCTTCTGGAATACAAGGTTGAGGGAATTCAGCAGAATGAAAAGCCATCGTTTAGAAAAGTGTTGTTTTATAGAAAAATTTTATTAATTGTACCATCAGGGAAAAATAATACACTGAAGTCATGTCAGTTAAAAAATAGACTTTGCTCCCTCCAAGTTAGCTTTCGAATCTCAATGTGTTACGAAATATAGGTATGAACGTATAGTCTGTTTCAAAACCTAGAATTCATCGCGCCGGCCTCATACGATGCGCGGTGTTGTGAATTTTGCCTTCAAAAGTTCTCTCGCCCGAAGAGAGGGAAGGCCTTTTCCAGCGAATTTGGAGGCAAATTTTGCCACACCGCGCATTGTATGAGGCCGGCACAATGAAGTCTAGGTTTTGAAACTGACTATAGTTTGACAAGAAAAAGATATTTTACTTACTCAGTACATTCTTGGCAAACAATATAGTTATATGATCTGTTTGTGTAATTTCTTTAGTTTCAAGAGGATTACAGTTATAGAAATAAGCCAAAACTATGAAACCAATAAAAGTTACAGCACTGACCAGAATAAAGAATGGGACCAGAGTATAGAAGATAACTTTCTGAAAATGAATCTGATATTGCGGCTTTACTTGTTTATACATGAGAATTTATTATTATAATCTATGAACCATTAATTATAAACCTTTACCTTCAAACCATCAGCTCGCGAAATGGTTTTCGACTTGAAAGCATAACTACGCATTATTATCACGAGCTTTTTGTAAGTGAGCTATTTTAGAATAACATATTCTTAGAAAAACAGATTGTTACATCCCAGTAGGAGCAGGCGGAGTTATACGACCCTACTCCAAAGAGCGTGTTGTAGAAGGACTCGAGGATCGTAACCTTTAGCTAACAGGCTGCGGCTTGTTAGGAAGCTTTGGTAGCTCTTCCGGTATGCAATAATATATTTGATCATCTTGTAATGCTTTTATATTGCATGGTTCATTTTTTTCTAATATTAATTAAACACCCAAAACCTATGTTAATGTCTTTGGGAACATTCTAGTCTTCCTTACTGTTATCTTTGCCTTACTAAAAATATTTTGTCGCGCTTAGTTACAAATAAAGAGAATACAGTAGAAGTAGGCACAATTATATATTTGAAGATGTAAAACTAGGGACCCAGAGGCCGTAGTATAGAAACTCCCGGGTGGGTGCCCGCGCCTTTTTTGGCCGCCTGAGCAGTTGAGAATTGTTGCCCGGGCAGACTAAAAACTACCCGGGCGTTTCTATACTACGGCCACAAGGTTCCGGCATATAACACGATAAATTAATTCCCAAAATAGAATGAGTTTACCTATGCAACTTCAACAGTCGGTAGACTGTTATATCGTTGTATAGACAACTGATTAACACCGAAGGACGCAAGCCATAATATTGTGCCGCCGATAATTTGAATCCAAACACTGCTGTACTGAAAATATAAATTCGGCTTTTAGAGCTATAATTGCAGTGCCGTATTACACTACACAATTTTAAACATATCAATAATAAATAGCCATTCTATCATCAGTCTTCGAATGCATGAATCATGGGTTAAGTACGGGATGACTTCCCAAGCTCTTTGTAATTATGTGTGCTTTAGCCTAGTGGTTAGAGCAGCGGTCAATGAATCCGCGAGGATCTGAGGCTGTGGGTTCGACTCCCCGTAGCTACAGAAGGCTTGAGAAACCAGCAGCTTAACTATCACAGGTTTCGTGCTCCCGAAGATTGAATGTTAGAAAGGAGCCGTCTCTGCTCAGAAGATTCCAGAATGAATGGCCGAAACCCTGCGGCGATTCTATTATTGTGTGATATGTGCGATTACATGAAATAAATAACTGTAACTACGGAGAGTCGAACCCACAGCCTCAGATCCTCATGGATTCAGGGACCAGTTTGCTTACCTGATCCAACCTCCAATCGAATCTCCACAACTCGTCTACTCTTCCACTATCTTTTGCTACTTGCCAAACTCGC